>JZKD02S2307343.1:447933-467952 GCA_000966675.3 Picea glauca
TGAAAACTGTTTGTAAATGCTATAAAGCCTAGGAACTCAGTTTGATAGAGGGTTCGATTTTGGATAGATTAATTGGCTATTGTACTCAGACTTTTTGTGTTAATACAGATCACAGCTTCCTTTCAATTTTGATTGTCAGCTTTCCATCTTTCTTCTGCATTATTATCTGTGTTGTCAAGCTTTGAATGATTGTTATCCCATTGTTTAGCTCATAGCCTGATAATAAGTCTCTTGATTGTTTCTTAGACCCTACATTGTACTGGTTTGGTTACAATCTGTTCTCCACCCACTTTAAAGCTACCTGCTGATTAATCAATCTTTGAGAGCACTGTCTATTTGTTTATCATTTTCATGTTTGAATGCCATAAGCTATATTGAGTTGTCCCATTGATCCACATTCATAAAATACAAAAACATTCATTTCTTAAGTTACCAAGCACCTTTGGTCTGCAACCACAAAGGGTTTCTTGGAGTGATAACAGTAGGTTTACAAAACTTGTGTATGTCTCTGAGGACTACACATATATATAATGTCTTCACCGTTATATGGAATACCACCATTACATGAACCGCCAAATTTAACCTCTTTTGATTGTTTCCACAATTCCAACATAAAATTCATTAGTGAGATATAAGGATACAAATAGAATTGGCTTGGGTTTTCTAATCTTTACTTTAACATTTTTTCTTATTTATAAAAATGAAATATAACAACTATAACATAGTATTTTTCATTTACAATATGTTATACTACATTTATTCTTTATCTATAAAATTCTATTGGATGTTAGTGCAGCAATTCTATTGGATGTTAGTGCTCAGCCGTTACCTCTGACATTCCATGCATATATCCAAATAATCAGTAGCATATTTTTTCATACTAGGCCAAAAATATTGGCCTCTTACAACTACAACAATTTTATGATATCTTGGATGTCTAGCGTATGGAACATTATGCATCTCTTTCAAAACTAAATTTCTGAATTCCTGAAAATTGGTAACATAAAATATAATATGAAATAATAGGATTCCATTTCCTTCCAACTTGTAATACTTATATGTTGTATATCATTATGTTGTAAGCCTTCTTTAACTTGCAAATAATGTTGATATGTTGTTATATCCTCTATAATTTTGTCTTTTAAATATGTCCTCTACATACTAATGGTTGTAGAATGCATTTTATGCACCATTTTGTTGACTGCATCAACCACCTTGTTCTCTTTTCCCTTTATGTGCTTGATATCAAAGTTATATTCACTGAGAAATTCCAGCCTTCTGGTTTTTATGGAATTTAGTGTTGGTTGTTCAAAAAAGTAATTGAACCCACTATGGTATATTCTTAACTCAAATTTTATGCCCATGAGGCAATTCCTACACATTCTTAAGGCATGTACTATGACTTTCAACTCTATGTCATGCGTGGCATAATTGATTTCATGCTCCTTCAATTTTTTGGACTCATAAAAAATTACATGCCCATTTTGCATAGGGACTCCACTGAGCCCTTCTTCGCGTGCATATGTGCACATAACGTAATCCTCACATAGATATGAAACTTTCAAAATAGGTGCACTAGTTAAAAAATCCTTTAAGCACTAGAAATTATCTTCACACTTAGCACTCCATTCAAACTTTACTCATTTCTTTGCAAAGTTGTTATTGGGTGTGCAATTTTGAAGAATATTGCAATGAATCTCCTGTAATCCTGAGCTAGATGATGCAGACCCCACCCTCTCCCAGGGTCTACGCAAACTCTCGATCTAGGATCATTCTAGTTGGGAGCTGAAATTAGCTCACGGGCTCCCTCCGAGACCAAAATATCAATACACAGGTCCTTAAAACCTTCTTATCGAATGAAAATTTTCTTTTCGGGAGTCCTCAAGCACTGGTAAAGCCTCCCTGGAGATCGAGGGCCAAAACCATCGGCCAAACCTTCAATACCTGAAATTTTCGAGGCTTTGGGACCTTTTTATCCCTTGTTATCTCTAAATGTGAAATCCCCAAATTGCGGAACACTAGGTGGAAAGATCAATGATATTCAACAAATACCGAGATCGACTATAATACCCCTAGGCTGAACCCCAACTATAAATGTAAATGCTAATATACTTAATTTGGTGAGCTGTTTGATATCATTTTTGTATGCACCTTCCATGATATAGTGCGCACATGTACTACACACTAAAATGATGAAGTGTGCACATTCCAGGATACCGCGCGTAGCAATCTTAAGTGCGCGCGATTTTGAGGCCAAGGATCCTTTGTTTATATGTTGTGTTTTACAGGTTGGTGAGCTAGTTATTATAAGTTAGGAGGATCATGTTTTGAATTAGGCCAAAGAGCCTATATGCTAAAGGCCAGTGATCCTATTTTTGTATATGTCTCATCACTAATATAATACATCACTGCGTGTAGACCGACCATGATAAAAAACTATGGGGGAACACACTCCACTAGTTAAGGAAAAGGGAGGGATAAAAGTTAAGGAGAAGGGGCTAAGCTAGGGAGCTTAATCCAAAAAGGAATATTATATTAATATTCCTTAAATTATAAAGTTGGGATAATTATTTTATCCTAAGTTCTAAGGATGGGGACAAGTGGACCAAAGTATCTCTCAACATGACAAGTGTCAAGTTGGGAACATGCATACATATAGCTTGGACTTAGTTCATTTGGGAGATCATTCATTCATTCCTTCCATCATCATTCACTCACTCATTCAGTTGTCCTTTGTACCTTTATGTTACTATCACTGTACCTGTACCTGTACCCATACCTGTATCTGTACCTGGTTTTCATAGGAGTTGGATTGAAGAAGCAGGTTGTCAGGCTTGTGGGATACTAGAGAGGCAGGTTGTCATGCCCATGAGCAATTTCTCTCTAGGTGAGAGAATTTCTAGGAATTGATATCTGGAAGGTGCCAAACTGCAGCTACAGGGCTCTGAGACTTTCTGTTCGGCCTATTGCTGAAGCCCGTAAAGGAAGTGGGGAAGCTGAAGGACTATTGAGCAGAGAAGGGGCACACTTCCTTGGGTGGGACAGGCATGTGGGGAATGAGGGACTGTAGGTTGTTAGTTTGAGTTGACACATGTGATAGAGTCTTTTCCGTTGTCTGAGATACATCAACTTGGTTAGGATTCCATTTACCTAGGTGGAGTTTAGTTCCAGCTCTGGGGTGACCCATTGCTGAGAGTGATGAGCATTGTGGTCTAAGGATGGGAGGTTCATGGAAGGTTTGCACGCTGTTGGTGATATTCTTACAAATATAAGTGTCCATTTTGTGTTAAATTACATGTTGCATTATTATGTATGCGTTTATTTTTATGGGTTTTTCCTGTGTGTGGTCTATACTTGTCTTTATATTTATGGGTATTTCCTGTCTATGATGCATGTATACGTTTACTATTATTTCCTTATGAATCTATGCATTTACAGAATGTATCGGTCTATTTAAATTTTCATATATAAATTTTCGCAAGAGTTTCGGTGTGTATATGTTTTAATATGCATACAAATCAAAAATTTTATGTGGCATAGCCCAATTGGATGTTGGGGATGTCACAATATGGTATCAGAGCTCCAATTTTCAACAGTGAGCCTGGATGGGCCGAGAAAGTTGAATTGAAGATAAATTTCACAGAGGATTTATTTTGAAGTGACCAAATTTCAAGTTACAGAGCGTCCATGGTAAAAATTAGAAGCGATTGTGTGGAATTAGGCAAAAGCTTTAATTTTTGTTGTTAAATCCATGGGAAAATTGAGAAATTTGGCCAAGTAGTGAGATATTCCTAATTTATTATCTGTCTTAGCAAATTCAGACCTCGAATTGGTCGAATTTGAATTTACAGGGAAGACATGACAGATGGAGCGAGATTAGTTAATTTAAAATTCTCAATTTGTTAATTGAGTTTGGGAAAAAATTCATTCTAGAAATGTCAACAAACAACGATTCGTTGTTGCAGATGTTGAATTGGTGTTATCAGGGTGAAATTGAAAAAAATTCATAGTTTCAAAATGTCTATGGTAAAAATTAGGAAATATTTAGGAAAAAGCCCCAATTTCTGCAACGAAATTCATGAGGAATTGATGTGCATAAAAATGAATATGTGCAGGTGTGGGAACTAAACATGCATGATGCGCAGTGAAAATTTTGGGATGTGTGGAAAATAAGGGTACATAGCTACGCGCGCTAAAATTTGGCGCTACGTGGTGCAGAGTGGTAATGCACATAAAATATTGGCACTGGTCTGCACACTTAAATTTGGCGTTGTGCAGTGCAAAGTGGTAATGCATGACAAAATATTGGTGTGCGGGTTTGCACACTTAACTTTAGTGCTGCGGAGTGCAAAGTGGTAATGCGTGGAAAATATTTTTGCGTGGGTGTGCGCACATAAATTTGGCACTGCGCAGTGCAAAGTGGTAATGCGCGGAAAATATTGGCATGTGGGTCTGCACACTTAAGTTTGGCGTTGCGCGGTGCAGAGTGGTAATGCACAAAAAATAATGGTGCACGAATGTGCGCACTAAATCTAGAATTGCGCAGCGTGGATTGAGTGGTGCATGCGTAATACTGGCACGCACAGTGTGCACACGCATAATAATGGCACATGTGGTGTGCATAGAGGAATTTTGTTGGTGCACGCGCAATCTGGGTATTTGTTGTCACATGATAGTTTAGTTAATGGTGCACACTAAACAATGATGCATGGCAGCCTATACCAACCATTATGTAGAAAGAAACATACAATTATGACAAACAATTAGAAGAATCTATCCCTAAATCTTAGTTAAAGAGGTTAAACTTGGAAAAATAATGAACCTTATGAACCTTTTTGTTTAAACAATTAAAATAATATATCCTTAAACCCTAGTTAAACGGTGTAAAACTTGGAAAAAGCCTGGACCATTTTGTTTTCACCTTAATTAAAGGAGATTAAACTTGGAAAAAGAATAGAAGTTTTTGTTTTTCTTACACACAAACACATACCAAGAAAAATAATTATAACACACACATACATTGCTGCACACTATAACATGATTTTAATTTACATAGTTTTTATTAAGTGAATTAAGAAAAAAACATTTAGTTGGGTAATTTTACATTGAATTTAGCTTGTGAAAATTCATCGAGTTGGCTAATTTTACATTAGATTTAGATTGTAAAAATACATGAAGAATAAATACCATTGACATGAATCCAATATGTCTGATTAAAAATATAATGTAAAATAATATTAATTTGTAAGGCTTCCAAGTTACCATTTAATTTGAATGTAAGTGTGATTAAAATATATTGTAAAATATTGTTTGATGCGAAATATCCAAGGTGTCATTGCACTACTACATATGGGAGGAAAAACAGCTGTCATACTCCAACAGTATGGATAAAATCAACAATATTGTCAGATTTTTCTTGTATTTATTTTTTATTTTTTAAATCCCCGATGTTCGACAAAAGAGACTATTTTCGAGTATCTGATGGTTGACCAGATCAATGATTGTCGAATATCTGATGGTCGACTAGGTCAATGATGTATGTACTGGCGTTTGATGAAGTCGATATTTTTGTTCGTTAAGTAACGTCTCTATGGTCAACATCCGTCGGAAGTCCGACGAAAGAGCAATATATAATTTTAAAAGTTTGAAATATTAAAGACGTTTAACGTTGTTTCTATACTAGCGATGGTTTTCAAAGGTTATAAGGGATAATTTTAGGTCAGAATACAAAAAAAAAATTATTTTGTTAATTGCATTGCAAGCAATTAAACTGTTGAGGTTGATTTTTTAAGATAATCATCACTGAAAGTTTGGTAAGGAAAAATGTCACATAACATTCCTTGAGGAGGACACGACTGAGACTTGAGATCTGCATTGGTTGAGGCTTTGGGAAATCGAAAAAGTTAATTCCCTTTGTTGGAGAGGCACTTTGGATAAGTTTTGAGATCTACACCAAAAGAAAGTCAAAGAGTAAAAGGTAGTTAGAATATGGAATAGAGTGTGTGACACGAGCGGACTTCAAGGATTTAAAGAGCGCAATAGAAGGATGTGTGACATAGCAGTGCGCAAAAGGAGGAAAATGATTATTAATCGTTGGGTTTTGGGGGATACTTTTTCCACTTTTGTAACAATTTTATCCCTATATTTATGTATAAAAATGTAAATGGTTTTGGGGAAAAGGGGTTTGACATATAAGAAGTTCCTAGTTTTTTTAGG
This sequence comes from Picea glauca, assembly GCA_000966675.3. NCBI lineage: Eukaryota > Viridiplantae > Streptophyta > Pinopsida > Pinales > Pinaceae > Picea > Picea glauca. Next base: position 454,150 of record JZKD02S2307343.1, read on the forward strand.
TAAGAGAGTCAAGCGAAAGAAGATGTCTAAGGTATGACTAAGGAGTGAACTAGCACTACAGTAGAATGGCTAGGAAGGCTTGGGTAATGTTTTTGTTGCATATTTTGTAGCACAGTGCATAGTTGTAAGTGAATCATCAATGAATAGTAATGAAATCTAGTCGTTGTCGATGTAGCCCATGATGGGTGAAGCACGTTAAAATTGTGTGTTGTGATGTGTTTTCATGCTACGTCGTTTAATGTTGTTTTGCAAGAATGATAATGATTAACTATGATGATGAATGTGTTAGTCATATATGATGTTATGATATCGTGCATAGAATATGTTTAATGATAAAGTAACTATTAAGTAATGGGAACCACACACATGAGTGAATGGTAGCAAGGACATAAAGAATGCCTCACTTCCCCTCATCATCGCAGAAACTCGGTTCCTATAATCTCTCTAGATGCCTCAGGTGAGACTTCACTTTCTTTGTAGGTGATGCTGAAAGGGATAGTGTCTAAGGGTTTTGTTGGTATTTGCATGATTAACCCTGGGTCTGCCCCCTGCAAGCCAACAAATGGTTCTATCGTCGGGACTGAGAACTGGAATTGAGGGGAATGTTTTCGAGGATGAATAGGGAAGAAATTGAATAATGGATAGAGAGGAAGCATTGAGACTTTTCTAGAGAACATAATAGAAACCCTATGCTCAATGAAGAATAGTGGTTACAAAGGTATGTTTTTACAGATCAGCATGAAATTTTCTTTGGTGAATTTCCAATTATTTTGACTGAATGGTTAGAAATTCTATTGGAGAATGTTGGGAGATATAGAGATGAAGCTTCAAGAAATTGGATTTCTGAACTGATCATACAACTCAATATAATAAGTAATAAGGTTTTTTGCACAATAGATTTCTGGTTGAGTAGTATACCGGGGGGTTATATTATAGAGTTTGCATTAGATTGTACCCAACCTTATAGTGTCGTAGAGAGGGAATTTTTCAAGGGTCCACCCAAAATATATTTGAGCACATTATATAATTGTATAAATATGTTACTGTGTGATACAAATGTAATGAACATGGATTCTGACAACTAAGCGCTTTTGTGCACATAGGGGAACTGGAGGATGACCGAAGGATGGTCTGAGTGTGGGAAGGATGAGTAAGGATCGTATGGAGTGAGGATGTTGAGAGAGGATACTAACTTAGATGGAGAGATTGGATTCTTGTGTTGTGGGAAAAGGTTTAGATACAATAAGAAGGAGAATATGGTTGGAAAAGGAGAGAAGCACAGAGAATTCGAGGAAATTTACCCATGTGCAATACTTCAGATCACACCGTATAGAGAAAGGAAAAAGAAAGAAAGAGATCCACAACACTATCCAACATAAGAAGGAATTCTGTCTCAAATCGAAATCTTCATCGAACCCATGACCATGTGTGTGTCATTGAGAATTGAAGCATGAACTAAGACGTGTTCAAGAGAAATTTTAATAAGTGGATGAAGTAAGAGAAATAGCCAGAGTAGTGGGAGAAACAAAACAAACCAGAGTTAGTCAAGATCACCAACGTAAGTACAACACCTAGTGCAATGGAAAGGATAGATCATAAGTTGTGAATGCCTGAGTTTCAAGGAATGAGGTTGGAGGACCCTGAGAAGCACTTGCTTGTATATGACACAATATGGACCGCAAAGAATGTCTAGAATGAGTAAATGAAGATCATGTAGTTGGCCACGACATATAGAGGCCATGCCCTGCTATGGTATATGAAGTTTCATAAAACTACACTGGTCAGACAATCAAGAAATTTGGCAAAGATAAGACAAGAGTTGTTAAAGGAATTCAAAAAATTGAAACACAAATCTCAATATATCACAAAGCTAAAAGAAATTAATAAAGTGAAGAATGAGACAGTGTGGGATTATGAACAGAGATTTAAATATTTGATGGGTCAATTAACCTTTCAGATTACTCATGAGCAACATCAAGAATGGTTTATCACATTACTATTGTCGCACATTTGATGTTTGTTAACACAATAGAAGGTCATGTTGCAGCCAGAAGTATTGGAAATCATGATAAAATTGGAAGCATCTCCTATAGGAGATGGCATAGGTATGGCACAGGTAAAGTCACAGTTGGTTGCATTGAGAATTAAATTATTAGAGATAATGAAGGAAAAGGAAAATCACAAACATGTTTTGTGTATAACATGTAAAACAGAAAGCCATAGGAAGGAAGAGTGTCCAACCTTTGTGCAGTATATGGACACAGGAGAACCAAACTCATTGGAAGGAGGATTGGGGTGTTGCAAGCTATGTAAGAAATTGAGGCATCATCTGAATTCTTGTCCCTCACTGAAAAAATATCAGAGTACCCCAAGAAATTTATTCTGTATTTTTTTCAAATTGGTAGGACACGATGGGAAAAATGGTTGTGCATTCGAATTAATGAGAGAGTGCACTTTAGATGCATACAAAATATAGGAAGAAAATGTCATAGTAGAAGGATGAATTCCACAGTACAACACTCCAAGAGGATTTAATCAGGGTGGGCGTGGAGGTTTTGGTAGAGATCAAGGACATGGAGTATTTTTTTAAGGAGGTAGAGGATCGATAATTTATTATAACTGCAATCAACTGGGAAATTTAGAAAGAGATTGAACAAATCCTTGCACAACGTGCATGTATTGAAAAGCCTTGGATCATGCGATAGAATATTGTCCTCAACTGATAGAAAAAGGGTAGGTGAAAGGGAATCAAAACCAACATCAGACTCAACATCAGAATCAGAACCAGAACATGTAGATGATAGTTGTGGAAGAACTTGACGATCATCCAAGAGTAGTTGTTTTTATGCATGGTGAAACAAGAACCAGACCAAATGTGACTGAGAAAGGAAAGGGAGTGGAACAATGGATAAGAAAAGAAGCTGAGCCCATGCCAACATTCAATCCACATGAAGAAAAAGAAACCTATTAGAAATCAAGGAAGGAGATACTAGGACTAGATTGGATAGCCTCAACATCAGAGACAACAACAGTATATGATATGTCATCAGTTTATGATTGCATTATTCCATAAAGGCCAGTCGAGAAGGTAAATACTTTGAAAGAATTTCTAAAAATATGTTTAGAAATGATGGAGGATGAGACAACATTGAATGAACTGTGCGAGATGATTGATCAATGTACACAAGACAGAGAAGTACCTCTGACACATAAAGTAGTGAACCATGTCTTACGCAAGAAGAGGAAAAATTGAGAGTTCAAATTAAGTGCGCAGATAGGAGAATATGAAATTGATAATGTCATCTTGGACTTAGCATCAAATGTCAATGTTCTTCCAAGACATAAGTGGGAGATGATGGAGAAACCAAAGCTAGTTTGTTCGATTGTTCAGTTGAGGTTTTCTAACTAGCATAAGATAATATTGATCAAGAGACTGGTAGGAGTACATGTGAACATAGATGGAGTGTGTCGTGTATCTGACTTTGAAGTCATCGAGATTGTAGATAAGAGTCATTTGTACCGATATTTTCTTGGTCTAGATTGGGCCTTTGACAATCAAAAAATTATTAACTTGAATAAAAGAGAGATGATTTTTTAAGGAGGAGGCTTAAAGGTCATTATGAAATTAGATCCTATGGAGGAAAGGAGATATGTGGAGCTCGCAAGAAAGGAAATTGATAACATATATAATATGATAACATGCATGGATGACTACGTCAACCCCACTCTGGATGGTGCACTTAGTTGGAGAATAATAAGGTCTTTTGCATCAGATTCAGAGGAAGGACTTGAACACTAGCAAAACAAGTTGCATGAAGTGTTGACCAAAAGGTGTGCTCACACTACTCACTCTTTTTTATAGAACAGAACAAAGGTATGTGATATGCCAAAGTTTGAAGGATTATTTAAGGAAAGTTATTGTTTTAATGAATTCAAGATTTAGATACCCAAACAGAAAAGGTTATTAGAATTATATGTTTCACTGAGATCGGCCTCAGCGAGATGATGGGAAACCCACAAGGAAGGGATATAGGATTTGAAACATTTTAAAAGGATGATGCAAATTAGGTTTAGAACATAGAACATTATGCACAAGTGTATGGGGATGAGTGATATGAAGGATGATGTTTCTTGATCTATTACAAATTGGAGGCCAGTGCCAAAGAAAGAATGGATTCACAGGTTCATACATTCGTTGGAGACGGTTCTCGGGAACTAGTATGTAGAAATAGAAGTGCGCAGAGGAATGATGGACTGGGAGGAGATTATCTAAAACTATAAGGTTGTTGATTAATTGGGTTGGTTTTCATTGATGTAAACTGTTGAAGAAAGTCCGATATAAAATTTCAGTAGCCCCAACAATATGGTTAAGGGACTTCATTTCGATTGATGTATAATGGTATGAAGATTAATTTCTTAGCAGGTAAAACTATTCTAGATGGATAATACATGTCATGCCATTTACGGTAATATGTGAAGCATCACATAACTACTCATGGTTAGATATTTATGGCCTTGTGAAGTTGGATAACCCTCATGATTTATCTAGAAGGTCAAAGAAGACAAATTATTGTATAAGCTCCTAGAAAAAGTTGACTAGTCAAGTGGGTGAAACTAGGAGTTAATCATGGGTTAAGTTGTCACAATTAGAAAATAATTAAAAATAATTTAGTTGCAACTAGAAGTGGATAATTTACTATTTGTATCAAAGTGGGTTAGAATTGGACAAGTGGTTTGAAGTGGGTTATCCCTAAAAGAAGGAAACTGGGTTAAGTTGGTTAGAAGGAAACCCCTTGATTAAGCTACATGGAATTATAAATAAGAGAGCAAGGCTCTCCTATTGGAACCTATTGAGCACATTGAAAATATATTATTGTGTAAGTTTTATTGCAGGTACTCATTGATATATCTGACGTTACACAAGTCCGAGGTAGCACAGAGGGTTGATGGAGAAAGTCTCGAAATTGCAGAAAATACTAAAAAAACCATAGTTTTTGAGGTGTACTCGGGCTATAGTGGAACAAAGCGCATACATATGCAGCTTGAAGGAGAATAGAGTGTGTAAATACGCATGTTGATTAAGGAGCAATCACATACAATTGGGAAAAGCCATGAAAACTTGGGAATATGAAGATGCCAAGTCTCTAGAGTATGAAAGCAAGATCCCAGGAAGGTCTACAGTGATCAAGTATAGCATATATATCTACAGGTTCAAAAGGTATGTATTATTTCTATGTGTAGTTGGATATTTTTGTCCACATGGGATGTGGTCATGGGGGCTTGAGGATTTTCCCTACATAGTTTATTGGATGGATGGCTCTTATTGTATAAGTCAGATCTACAGAAATAAAGTGCTGGTATAATTAATATCTTTTCATTGATACATATTGTTGGTGTTGAGGCATATATTGTATTTCTTGGCATATGGTTAGGCATTTTTGTGGTACATGGTTGAGATATTGAATTTTTGAAGTGGTTTTGGAGTGATTGATGAATTGAGAGGTTGTATATCAGTAAGGGTTTGATGTCCAATCCATGTGAGGGTTATTATACTTGTTCATGATTATACATACTTGTATGGCACATGACTAGAGAGACATAGATGCACTTAGTTAAGGGATGTGTATGAGGATGTATCCATAGGGAAAAATTGTAGTTTGGACACAGTGATAGGTTGTAGGTTGATGTGACAAAGGCAACAAAGGGTTACAATTTTCCAGGAAAGATAAAACCCTAGTTTTAAGAAGGCATACATAGGCTATAGTATAGACAGGTTGTGTACATACACAGGTTGCACTATAGACATGTCACATACATACACAAGCAATAGCATAGACAAGTCGCATACCTGTTGGGTTTTGTTGGTACAGGAAGGTTGCAAGTACAGGTTGATCACATGTCTTTGGTACAATTTGGTTATAGGATGCCGACAAAGATTGGTATATGTTTACAGTGGTATATCTCACAGTGATAGTGTGGCATTGGTTTCATCATTTCACTTGTATTTTATGGCGGCGTGATGGGGAAATGATAGGTGGTTGTATCCACCTTCTATTTGTAGCCGAAGAACATAGGGGGTTGTAGCCATAAAATTGGGGAGTTGGAGCTTCCCTTAGGTTGTAGATTGAAAATATAAGGGGTCAGAGCCTCCTTCCATTTGTAGTTGGAGAACAAAGGAAGTTCGTGCTTCCAATGAATGTAATACTTAAAGAAATATAAGAAAAAACATTCTGTGGTTTTCTCCCACTTTGGGTTTCCACGTAAAAATATTGGGGTACTGTGCATGTGTGTGATTATTCATTATTTATGGTTTATTTACTCTATGATTATTGGATGGTAATTTTATGTTGATCATAAAGATAAATAACTCATACATATTGTGGTTAAAAGGATTAAAAACCTCTATTATTGATTCACCCCCCTTGTCAGTAATCCAACAAAGGTAACATTTAATTTTGAAGCTGAGTCACCTTTAGTAGATGCATCTTTACAAGTCATTACAGGTAAAATTTTTATGGAAGAAGGAAAAGTAGGGAGTGCGACATAGTAGGTCTAGCACTTGAATCTGATACATACGTGAAGCCCTTAAGAGTGCAAGAAGTGAACATTGGCATGAAGGGGAAACCTTTCTTAGTTGTGTGTTATCAGTACCTTTGGTACACTACACATAAGGTGTGACATATGGATAATAATGTCACATTCTATATCTACAAGGAAACTATTAAAATGATCATAGAAGCAACATTGCACATACCACCTCAAGTGGTCAAGGAATACAAGTCAGTGGTGCATTTTAAGGCAGGGAATCACCACATGTATGTTAAGGAAAAGAAGGACCTAAATCAACGATGGATTCCAACACAATACAAATTGATGGAAGAGGACATGGGAACATTATGCTTGATTGGGATAAGGAGTAGACGATTCCACCCATAGAGATAGATCCATCAATGAAGCCAAACCCAAAAATATATCACATCGATGAGGAGGAAGAAGAAGAAGAAGAAGATGACCATGACAAATGGAAGGGATCAAAGGAGTGAATTCCACAACTAACACCATGCAATGATAGAAAGAGAAAAGAGATAAAGAAAAGGATACTCGGACATCAATGGCCCAAGTGCAAATTCATTAAGGAAGTGGTTCTTCAGGCATTGACATAAGAAGATTTGGAGAAGATAGGTGCCAGAGTAAAAGAAGTCACTGACGATGTATTTTAGCGCGAAACACAACAACATGAAGAGATGAAAAAATGTATGCAGACATAGATGGAAGAATTCTGAAAGCTATTAGAAGCCACAAAGATCACACTAGGGTGACAAACAGAGGAGAAACCAACAAAAAACACTACCAAGACTGGAGAGGTAGGACTAGAAATACTTGAGTCCTTGGTAGTTGCGAGAGAAAGAAGGTTATTAAGATAGAAACAGGGGTAGTCAAGTTCCCCATGAAAAAATGCAAGAACATGCTAGGGAATTAGGTCACATACGCCTAGTACTATCACAACTACCAATGAATGTATTGCAAAAGTTACAGATGAGCACAACACAAGAGATGAATGTGCGCACTGAGAAGACATAAAATGATCAAGTAAAGATTACAATAGAAAATTTTGCATTAGATATAGAGTACAAAAAAGTGAAACAAGAGTGTGATGAGGCCGAGAAGAAAGTAGAACGAATGAAGTAGGAATTTGAGCGAGTATATCAAGAACTTCTAGAGGCACAGGCTAAGAAGGAGGATTCGATGGAAGATCGGGTCACAAAGATGAGTGAATCCATTAAAGGCTTCCATGCACTCATATTTGATATAGAAGCACGTGTGACACCAAGAACTCCACCTGAAGAAAGGGAGAGAAGGAAGAAGATTGCAACAATAGTGGTGGACATTATAAAGACTTTAGAAGTACAGTGTGTGAGACTGTATACAGATACTATGGGTGTTTAGACACAATTGAGTGAAGACAAGGTACAACATGAGATAAGCTAGAAGATTCATACTGCATAGGGAAAGGTGGAGAAATCACAAGTGGTGATGGGAACATTACCACCACCAGAGGTGGTAACTTCAATGAATGAGAAATCAAATATCTTTTCAAAAATGAATCAACTAAGGGCAGAGAAGCAGGCTTGTGCACAAAAAATAAATGTTTTACAAGAAGAAGCATTGGAGTGACAGTGACCTTAAAAACAACTCAAGGAATGATCAAACATGTAGCTGAGGAAGCCGTCAAGAAGGTGCAATCTTGTGTTACTATTGAAACAATAGACCAAATTTTGAATAAGGAACTAGAGCTCTAGGAAAAGGCCACAATAGTGAAGGTGACCTTTGAAGCATTCATAACGCACTGGAAGAAGTCCTGAGTGGCCTGTTGGGGGCTTGTTGGATAGGAATTTTGGATAAGTTTTGGGATATGCGCTAAAAGGAAGTAAAAGAGTAAGAGGTAGTTAGAATATTAACCAGAGTGTGTGACATGAGCAAACTTCAAGGAGTCAAAGAGTGTGAAGAAGCAGCGTGGAAAAGAAGGAAAATGATTATAAACCATTGGGTTTTGTTGGAAAATTTGTCCACTTTTATAGATGATTTATATGTATATTTATGCATAAATATGTAAAGGGTTTTTGGGAAAAGGGGTTCGACATAGGAGAAGTTTCTAGTTCTTTTTGGGTAAGGGAGTCGAGTGAAGGAAGAAGTTTGAGGTATGACTGAGGAGTGAAATCACACTGCAACAAAATTACTAGGCATGTTTGGATAATGTTATTGTTGCATATTTTGTAGCACAGTGCATAGTTGTAAGAGAATCATCAATGAATAATAACAAAATCAAATCGTTGTCGATGTAGCCCATGTTGGGTGAACCACGTTAGAATTTTGTGTTGTGATATGTTTGCATGTTATCTCATTTAATGTTATTGTGCAAGAAGGATAATTCTTAGCTACAATGATGAATGTGTTAGTCATATATGATGTTCTAATGTTGTGTATAGACTATGTTTAATGATAAAGTAACTATTAATTAATGTGAACTACGCACATGAGTGAATGGTAGCAAGGACATAAATAATGCCTCACTTCCCCTCATCACTGTAGAACCTTTGTTCCTATAGCCCCTCTAGATGCCTCAGGTGAGACTTCACTTTCTCTATAGGTAATGCCAAAAGGGCCAGTGTCTAAGGGTTTTGTTGGTATTTGAATGATTAACCTTGGGTTTTCCCCTTGCCCGCCAACACCCTTGTAAAAAACGCAGGGGCTATAATAGAACGACAATTTTAATAAAAGAAACTAAAAAACATTGTAGTGAGTATGGAAACCTAAAAGGCAGGCATGAATATTGTCCCTTGGTAAGTTATTCATTATTGTTTTTGTAAATGTTTATATGTTAAATGTAGAAGAAAAATAATGTATTATTTTTTCTTTATGGATATATTCTATGTACACATGAACAAATTGAGAGTAAGTTAAGAAGTCTAGAAGAAGTAGACATAAGATGAATATTTTAATTAGATTTTAGGGTATGGTTTAGTGGTTAAGGGGTTCAAGGTTTAGGAGTATAGGGTGTAAGGGGTTAGGGGTAAATATTTTAGCAATTTAAGGGTTAATAAGGCAAGATTAGGGCTTAGTGGTTAAGGGGTTAGGGATTAAGGTAGGTTTAGGGGGATTAATTCCTAGGATATTTAGAGGTTAATGTGGATTTAGGGAGTAGGGGTTAGAGGTTTAGTGTTAGGGATTAATGGTTTTCAAACATAAATCACTAATAAAAAGTGGATATCCCACACTATTTGGATGTCGTATTTGTCAAGAAGAGGATAGTAAGGGAAATATGGAGACTCCCTGTTCATGTTTTGGCACCTTGAAGGTACAAGGTTGAGAGGGATAGATAAGGGTGGCTTATATTTTGTCATATTTGTTGAATGGTTGGTTTATGGGTGTCAAGTATGTATTTTATCATTAACTTGTTGATCCAAAAAGTGTTTTTTTTCTCTTCACAGTATGCTCATGACATGAAATGCATCAAATGATGGTCACAACAAAAAGGATATTCCATATGTGAATTGTTCTATCAGGTTTCATGACTTTTATTTGTCTATTTTTGTATTAATAAACATTACACCATATATATTCCTGCGATCATTATTATCCTCCACTAATATTTTGAATTAGAAATGCAATCATATTTATTTTTTCCTTCATCCAATTTGGTCTTAGAGCTTAATTAAAAAGGTAGCATAGGGATAGTTTAATTGTCTTACTTGCATAGGGCTATGTTTGAGAAATATTTGCATATTTGATAATTCCTCTTTTGATATTGGTACGTACACTTTGTTTGTGAATTATTTGCAGAGTTGTTAATTTCTCTTTTGATATTGGTAATTGTTTCATTTTAAAAAGTTTTTAAAATCAACTTTAGTTCCTAGTAATGTCATAATTTTTTTAAAACAAAAAATACTAATGGAAAGTGGAAATGCCACACTAGTTAAATGTTGTATTTGTCAGCAAGAGGATAGTAAAGAAAATGTGGAGATTCCCTTTTCTTGTTCTGGCACCTTCAAGGTACACGGTTGAGGGGGATAGATAAGGGTGGTTTATATTTGATCAGGGTTGAGGGGGGACAGATAAGAACATGACATAATGATGAAGGAAAAATAAGAATAGGTTTTTTTTTCTTGTTGTGACTATATATATGAATATGATTCAACATATGTTATTATTCAATACAAGAGTTCATATTGGTTGTGTTTATAGGTATCAAATCTCTGTTTGAGAAGTATTTGCAGAGTTGTTGATTCCTCTTTTGATATTGGTACCAACACTCAATTTGAGAAGTAATTTGTAGAGTTACTAATTCCTTTTTAAAATTTTTGAAGATCAGTTTGAGTTCCTAGTAATGTTGTCAAATTTTTTTAACATAAATCACTAATGGAAAGTGGACATGCCACACTAGCTAAATGTCATATTTGTTATGACGAGGACATGAAAGGAAATATGGAGTTTCCATGTTCCTATTCTGGCATCTTGAAGGTACAGGGTTGAGGGGGATAAATTATAAGGATGGTTTATATTTTGTCAGGGTTGAGGGGGGATATAAGATAAGAATATTACATGTAAAGAGAAGGTAAAAAGTTTCCTATATGTTTTCAACATATTCATAGACATCTTAATAAATTGCATGAGCTTCATTATTGATTTGTTGTCTTTGTTTCTCACTCTCACCCAAGTTGTCTTTGTTGTATTTGTTTTCCTATATTATATTTGTAAACATTTGTATTGTTTTAATATATTTTATATATAGTAATAGTACTTAATTGTTTTTAATTATAAAAGAATGACACCCTAGGAAACTGCCTGTGGAAGAGACATGGTTGTACAAGAGCATGTCCAAGAACATGGATCGAATATTGAAGATCAAGTTAATTATCACATGGAAGAAGATGATGGTGATAATAAAACAGTTGAAGAATATGGGACAAATATATTGATCCAAGAAACATTTAATAATGTTGGAATGGATGATTATGATGACCATCTTGATGATGTTTTTGATATACCTGTACTTGAGAAGGATAGTCAACCCATTTATGAAGGATCCAAAACAAGTCTTCTCTCTGCTATATTATTGTTAGTGAACTTAAAGGTTATGAATGGTTTTTAAAACACTTGTGTCACACAACTGCTAAGGTATGTAATATATTTTGTCACACTTAGCACATGATGATAAAGTTTTCCTTTTTCCTCTATTTTTATTCTTAGTTGATCATATGTAAAATTTGGATGCAATATGTACGATCAATATTCTTTACATTAACCGTGATTTATTTTTTAGGTTGTAGATTGTTAGGTGGATTTTTTTTACCATCGTCAAATGTTTTATGTCATACATACCAATATTTACATGCCATTATGAAATATATTGGAATGGAGAATCAAGCTATTCATGCATATCCTGATGATCATATTATATATTATGAAGAACATGCATCGAAAGAAGAATGCCCAATATGTCAAATTAATGGATATCATTCTGGTCAAGTAACAAAAAAGGTGCCTCACAAGGTTCTTCATTATATTCCTATAATTCCACGTTTGCAGCGATTTTTCAGGTGCAAAAGAATAACACAAAATATGGATTAACATGCAAAGAACATAAGTAAAGATGGTGTTTTCTGAATTCTTGTGGATGGATCTACATTTAAGAAGATAGATGAAATATGACCACATTTTAAAGACGAACCTTGTAATCTTAGGTTTCATTGGTATTTGATGGTGTCAATACATTTGGAGAGCTCATATCTACTTACTTACTGTGGACTATTTTTGTTATCAACAATAACATTCCTCCATGGATGTAAATAAAGAGGGAGCACATAACGTTGGCAATGATTTTTTTATTTTTTAACTATATATACCTCACTTGCGGTATTGGCCTGTGGTTGGGATGCCATGATCCATGGGAATCTAAGCTGTCAAAATCAACAGGGGATCGTGTTATGACCCAATTGGGAATATATATGGCTAAATGTATTTTATATCCCCCCCCAATATGGGAATATATATGGATAAATGTATATGATATGACCCCAAGGGGGGGCATATAGGGGCCTAAATGTACATGTAATGTGTAAATACATATGTAATAGGGTGGGCCTGGTGATAAAGGGGCCTCATGTGAAAGTGTGAATAGGTATATATAAGAGATCAAGTATTCAATAATGAGAGGTGAATTGTGAAGTATGAAAAGTATTTGGTTATTTGGAGGGGGTTCCCCTACTCTTTAAGGAGCTATTGTGTAGCTCATATATATTGGATTTTTGATCCACATTGACTTTCTGTACATGGTGTGTACTTATGTTATTTTTTTTTATATTTTGAGCATTTTGGTACATAACAAAAGTACACACCATATACAGAATGTCAATGTGGAGCACAACTCCAATATAGATAAGTTACACAATAACTCAAATAATAGGGGAACCCCCTCCAACTAACCAATTACCTTTCATACTTCACCCCAATGATGAATACATGATATCTTATATATAGTTATTCACACTTGCACATGAGGCCCCTTTATCACTAGGCCAACACTATTACATATGTGTTTACACATTACATGTACTTTTAGGCCCATGTATGACCCCAAGGTGCCCCCCCTTGGGGTCATATAATATACATTTAGCCATATATATGCCCCCCTTGGGTCATAACACTAAGAGACTAGACTCGGTGGCAGTTTACTCCTTTAACTGCCAGTGTGTGTCCAAAGCACTCTAGACCACCACTATGGTGCATTGGCTTCTCCTCTAGTGTGCATTAGTTAAGTTATATAGAGTATATCAAGTGTAAGTTATCATTCATTCATTTTGTTGATGATAATTCTTCCATTCTTTCTCTCATGTTTCTCTTTTCTCATATTTTCTTTGCAAACTATGTATGTTATTTTCTAGCTAGATCTATTTTGTGTTGCTTCAACATATTTACATGGTATCAGAGATGACATATTGCTAGGAAAATACACACCATATTCTTTTTGCAGGTACCGAAGATTGAAGACAGCGGAAAAATGGAATTTCCAAAAGAATTCATTCTTACACTATACAATTTCTTTGCATGGAAGGAGAAGATGATAGTGCATCTTTGAGGTAGAGGATTATACAGGCTACCCATGGACACAGTGACTGTTAAGAACCAAATATCAATATAACATAGAAAAACCTCAGAATAAGTACTCAACGCCTTGAAAAAGAGATAATTTTAGATAATAAGCCTCTTCGAGGGGGAAACCTCCTTTTACCCCACATAAATGTT
>JZKD02S2307343.1:490791-507589 GCA_000966675.3 Picea glauca
GAGAGGGTCCCATGAGGTTTTCCCTCTTTCCTCATTTTTCAGCGTATATTGTGCATTTTGGTACCTAACATGGCCTCGTTGTCAAGACCCATTCTTTATTTTCACCATAGTGATGTTCAGGGGGGTGTTGGAGATACTTCACACACACCTAGGATTTATTTTTCCTAAGGGTTTCCCTATGTTTATTAGTCATTATTCAGTCTCCTATGTTCTAGGGAGAATATTCTCTCCAGTTCACACTTCAGTTTGATCAGTTGAGTGGAGTCTAGATGCCACATTGGGATCATCACCATGCAACATTGGTATCATCACCAACTAATGTGGTTTTCCTTGGGATTATCACCAGACTAGCACATTACTCATGATTCCTTGATCTCCTCCTCACTTCACTATATTTCAGTCAGTTAACTGAATATTGAGAAACTAGTTAACTTAGACTAGGTGGTAGTTAACTCCTGTAACTTTCTGAGAGACTAGACTAGGTGGCAGTTTACTCACGTAACTATTTGTGTGTGTCTAGATCACTCTATATCACCATTAACACACATTGGATTCTCCTCCAGTGCGTATTAGTTGAGTTATACAGAGTATATCATGTGTAAATTATCATTCATTCATTTGGTTAATGAGAATTCTTCCATTCTTTCTCTCTTGTTTCTCTTTTCTCATATTTTCACTGCAAAATGTGTATGTCATTTTCTAGGTAGATCTATTGTGTGTAGGTTCAACACATTTACATACAAAAGGTGACCACTTGTATATATCTACACTTCCATAAATTTGAAAACACAGAAGTGCGCTTTTGTATATGTGTTATATGGAAGTCAACTTACGTTTATATGCATTTACAGAAGTTGGATTCTGTATATGTATGCTTATTACATATGTAAAAATTTACATAGTGCTTCCATATAAAAACATTTATGGAAGCTATCCACTTCCATATATGTTCATTTATGGAAGGAAACTCTCTAAATGTGCACATCTTTATATGTGCATAGACATAACCCATCTTCCGTAAATGCACATATACGGAAGCATGCATATAAATAAGCCACCTTATGTAAAAGAAAATATATGGAATCAGGCATAAGCCATCTTACATATGCGCACTCTTCCAAATATGTGCATTTAAAAAAGGTCTCTTCCATATATGCACACATACAAAAGCGCGCTTCCATATACATGCATTTATAGAATGTGGATTTCGTAAATGCACATATACGAAAATGAAATACATTTGTATATGCATGCTTTTGTAAATGCCCATATACGGAAGCACACTTCTATATATGTGTGAGTACACGAAGTTCATGGATGAAAAAGTGGCAAGCAGGTCAGAAGGAACGTGCATTTGCAAGAATGTGTGTGTGTACTGAGGAACGTGCAAGCATCCCTAAGGCTCTAGGTTTGTAAGTGGATGAACCTACACAAGGCTTGCCACATAGGTTTAGTGGTAGGAATGCGCACACATTCCTATTGTTAAAATTGTTTAAAGGGCCATGAGCATGATTTGCGCTCATTGTGCAAAAGAACGTTCACGTTTTTACTCTCATTGAGCAAATATAGAGGAGATAAATAGGAGTAACGAAGGGAGGATCTTGCCACTGTTTCTAGGCATGTTTGATTTATCTTATTTTTAACCCAATTTAGTCATTTCCAATTTAGTCTTTTTCTCCCAAGACTCTAAATTAAAAAAAATTGTAATTTTTTATTTTAATTAAAAAATCAACCTAATTTACATGCCTTGAACCCCAACCCACCACAACCACCCAATGTAAACACTCAAATTGATGAGGGGTTGGCTATATTAAAAACCCTTGAGGAACAATTATTAGGGACACTAGAGAGCCTAGCAGAGTCTCCTTGGCCACTTCTTTGGACATCATTGTGAAGTCCATTGCAAGTTCCCAATTAAAATTGAGCTCTATTTCTGATTATAGGGAAAGAATGTGTGATTCCTATAGCACTGGTTTGGACAGAAACTAAGTCAAAGAACTAGGCATTTCAAAATAATAAATATTGTCTATTTTCTATTTTTAGGGATCATAGAAATGGACAAGAACTACTATTAAACAAGAAACACATCTCCATTTACTGGTGCATCCATCCCAGATTAGTCAAAAATAGATGGATAGGTGGTATATGGTTTTTTATAAACCTCCCTGTAACAACAGAGAGATGCCCTTATATTTTATGGAGAAATTATGGGTTGATTTTATTTTGGGTAAGCATGTCAATTGCTTTGACATTGGTGACTTCCAGGGGGTGGGTCAAGGACCTGCAAAGGACCAAGAGCAGGCCAGGTGCGACCCATTGTTAGGTCCTCATCCCTCCAGGCGAAGGACTAACCCCATACACAACATCCTCCTGTTACAGAGAGCTTGTGATAGGTACATCTAGCCATTTCATCATTAACTCGTAGCCTAGTGCAACAAAGTAGTTGTGATTCCCTCTCTTGGCAGGAGGTTCCTACTAATGACATTGATAGAGGGGTTGGAGCTTTAACATGCACAAGAAAGTACAATGAGGAGAGGGCATATGGACATAACAATCATCCATGTGAACCTCACATATGATTGAGCTACGGGAAGACATGCTATGGGCCTACAGAGCCTAGTGGACAACATATCTTCAGGGAGGAGGTTAGTATCTTAACCCTCTCTATGTTCTTCATCGTTATTTATTTATTTTGTATTTTGTGTATTTATATAGAGATTTTAATGTATATTGTTTTGCAGTTGTTATGTCCAAGTAGTTGACCCTCTATGTCGATGGATGCCCCGTCATTGATGCAGCAGTAGAGGAAGGTTGTTTGTTGGGCGCACCCCACACACCAGTACGTATCACATTTGATAAATTCACCATAGTCATTTCTTTATTCTATAGCATCCTCAAACTTTTAATGTTCTCGTGTTTCGACATGATTTGGGACTAGGAGATATAGGGGAATGTCCATATGGGATGGACAAGTCACCAGCGTCATAGGTACCATGTGTAGAGTTAAATATCATATAATTCTCAAATTGTTTGTGTTTATGTTTTTGAATTTTACTATTTGGTACTAATATTTCAATTTTATTAATATGTATGTAGGCTACAGATATATTTTCTAGCTATAGTACTATTGCACTCCTTGGGCACCTAGGAATTTCTTATGGGTTACCTTTCTCCATGCCTATGGAGTTGTAGTCACTTATATGGCATCTGAGGATCCATTACATCCTACCCTCAACATCAGTCTTATTGCACACATCCTCATTTGATTCACACACATGACACCCATCCACACCACCTGTATGCCACCCACCCCCACCACCATTTCCATCAGGCCCATCGACCGAGGCTTCCACAATAGAGGTTGTCTTGGAGTAGTTTGTACAACCATTTGCTCCATCTTCTAGTGAATCGTCATTGAGGCCTACGATATTCATGATGAGATAATGCATTGGTGATGATTTTTTATGTTTCATGAATTTGATTTTACACACATTTTTTTTAATTTTCTTGACTTGATCCTTGTGACTAATGCAAGGTGGCATCGTGGAGAGATTGAGGTTGTGGAGGAGGGTAACACCCTCATGATTGACAAGATCATATGTGGTGAGTTTTCTTAGGCTAAATTACAAAGTATCATTTTGTATGTTTATTAATTCATTGAGGAGAAAAACTTGTAATACTATTTATTCTTTGTGCAGTCTCCAGAGCATCGAAGCATGCCTATGCCTAGAACCTTTCGAGGTGATTCCTTGAGCAAGAGAAGAAAGATATATTTCCAATATTCTCCTAAGAGTGGCGAGGGTGGAAGTGGTCAATGATTGACCAACTATTACCATTTTATATGTAGGCCACCATATGGATGCTTTTATGTTAGGGCACTTGTTGTCACTTTGTATTTTGGGAACAAGTGGCCATTTTGTAAAAAATTTACAATTTAAATGATGTTGAATATACATACATACATACATACATACATACATACCTACATACATACACACATATATAAATATATATATATATATATATATATATATATATATAGAGAGAGAGAGAGTGAGAGAGAGATTTCATGGGAGATTTTTTATGAATCGCATTGTTTCTGCATTTTATGTTGATGAATATATGAATGTCAAAGTGTTTGAATTCCAAAGTGTGTGAATTTTATGTGTATTAATCCCTTGATTTTTTTCTAAAGTGATTATAAATAATTGCATTACGCATTAAGGAATATCTTATGGTGGAAAATATTTCTAAGTGCTAAATCCATAAGCAATTAATGGTTCTCAAGTAGCATTGCTTGCTAATCAACCATGTATCTCTACATCATCGATAGATCATTCCTTCTAAATTATTTGCATGAATGTTGTGGATATCCATATTTTAAATCACAACCAACAATATGAACTACCTATTGAATTATCTCCATCTAAATCCAATGACAATCCACACTGAAATAGTGGTCACTTGAAAATATTGTGAACTAAAAAATGGCATATTACAATAATTTATTATAGAAATAATTTTTCTCATTTATCTTCTACATAATTGTGAATCACTTAACAATCTCAGCTCAATGCTATGTCAAATTAACCTCCATAACTAGTACTAGAATTACTCAATTACGAAGATGACATAAAATAAAATTCAATTATGCAAGTACACAAAATTTGGACAACCCAAACACTTCATATATATTTAGAATATGACATACATGCACCTACCAATATCTTATCAAGGGTTGTTATATATCGGGCTCTTCAAACCCTAGCAAGGGAAACCATAAGATAACATTAGCCAATAGCTCACTCCATTAGAGATCATCAACAAGGTAGTATACACAAATGGTAAGTCATTTTTGGAAAATAAATTTATATCCCACACTTGTAAAATATTGACTCCCTCTATCTTTTCGATAACAAGCACATTAGGTAGCACTAGGGTTTTCAAATGCCAAAAAACCCTAACTTCTTCTCTTAGCAGAGCTACATGATAAAATTATTTATTTTCTCCTCTAGGTATAAGTGCTAGTATTCCTAGTCTCCTTAGGACAAAACCTTGACCCTAGTCTTCCCTTGACATTCCTTTGATAATCCTAGTTGTTAGTTTGTTAGTTGATTCAATCCATAATTTGACCATTTTCTAGGGCACACACATTATTCCCCTCTTTCTATGCATGAGATATATAAAATCATTTGATTTATGTGTAACCCTTCATAAATGCCAAAAATTCTAGTCAATGACTCATTAATGCATTCATGTTTGTTTAGATTGTGTAGTGGGTATATGTAAATTTTGTTAAACCCACCAATTATTAATAAGATTTATTTAGTCTTCCATGATGTCCACTAAACTTATTTATTTTGGTCAATAGAATGAGAGAGTTCAAATGGAAACTAGATGTTAGAATGGGTATCATTTTCCACCTACAAATAAAGATTTTGAGGTTACATTTCATGACAAACCATAGAAAGTAATGTTATTTTACCAAAATTCCTCCAGGGAGACTTGAAACCATTATACTTTTCCCTTCACCATCTATGAGAGTTTATTGCACATTCCTACCCAATTTTTGGGTTAGAGTACACAAGGATACAAAGTACGCTCCCAAACCCAATCACACAAATATGTTGATGCCATTCCATTTCCATGCCATTGCCATTCCTTTCCAAGCCATTCCATGCCATGTCATTTCCATTTCCATGCCATTTCCATGCCATGCAATTTCAATTACATTTCCATGTCTTGTCAATCCATGCCATGCCATGCCATTTCCATGACATTTTCATGCCTTTCCATTCCAATGTTATTCCTTGCCAAGCCATGCCATGTCATGTCATTGCCTTGCCTTTCCTTGACTTTCCTTTCCATGCCATGCCATGCCATGCCTTTCCTTTTCATTCCTTTTCATGTCATTCCTTGCATTTCCTTTCCATGCCATAGCTTTCCATGCCATTCATTACCTTTCCATGCAATTCCATTCCTTTCCATGCCATGCCTTTCCTTTCATTTCATTTCCTTTCCTTCCCATGCCATGAATTGACTCACATTTCCTTTCCTTGCCTTTCCTTTCCATTCCATGCCTTGCCATGCATTTCCTTTGAATGCCTTTACATGTCATTCCTTGCATTACCTTTCATTTCTATGCCATGCATTACATTTCCATGCCATGCCTTGCATTTCCATGTCATTCCATGCCATGCCTTTCCATTCCATGACTTGCCATGCCATTCCTTGCCTTCCATTTTCATGCCTTTCCATGCCATGCCATGCCTTTACATTCCTTCTAATGCATTTCCTTGACATGCCATGCCATGCCATGCCATGTCATGTCATGCCATGCCATGTCACGCCTTTCCTTTCCTTGTATTTCCTTTCCTTGTCATACCATGCCATTCCATGCCTTTACTTCCCATGCCATGAATTACCATGCCATTCCTTTCCTTTCCATGCCATGCCTTTCCTTACCTTGCATTGCCATTAATTTCCATTCCATGTCATGCCTTGCCTTACCTTCCATTGCCATGCCTTGCCATTCCATGCCATGCCTTTCATTTCCATGCCTTTCCATGTCTTTCCTTGACATGACATTCCATGCCTCATGTCATGCCTTGCCTTTCCTTTCCATGTCATACCATGACATGCCATGCCTTTCCTTACCATGCCTTTCCTTTGCATTTCTTTCATTTCCTTGCCTTTCCTTGCCTTGGTAGGGTATGGTACGGTATGCCTTTCCTTGGCATGGTATGCATTGCCTTGCCTTGCCTTGCCTTTATATGGTATGGTATGGTATGACATGGTATAGTATGGAATTCCTTGTCTTGGTATGGTATGGTGTGGTATGGTATCCTTGGCATGGTATAGTATGGTATGGTATGCATTTCCTTTCCTTTCATTTCCAAGCCATGGTATGGTATGGTATGCCTTGCCATGGTATGGTATGGTATGGTATGTCTTGCCTTGCCTTTCCATGGTATGGTATGGTATTCCTTGCATTGCCTTGCCGTGCCTTGCCATGGTATGGTATGGTATGCCTTTCCTTGCTTTTCCTTTCCAAGACATGGTATGGTATGGTATGGTATGGTATGGTATGGTATCCTTGGCATGGTATAGTATGGTATGTATTTCCTTACCTTTCCTTACCATGGTATGCTATGGTATGCTATGGTATCCTTGGCATGTTATTCCATGCCTTGAAGGCAAGGTATGCCATCCCTTGAAGGAAAGGCAAGTGAAGGCAAGGAAAGTGAAGGAAAGGCAAGTGAAGGAAAGGTATGATATGCATTGCCTTACCATGCCATGCCTTGGATTTCCATACCATGCCTTTCCTTGCCTTCACTTTCCATGTCTTTCCATGCCATGCATTTTCT
Organism: Picea glauca; assembly: GCA_000966675.3. Classification (NCBI taxonomy): domain Eukaryota; kingdom Viridiplantae; phylum Streptophyta; class Pinopsida; order Pinales; family Pinaceae; genus Picea; species Picea glauca. The sequence goes on from JZKD02S2307343.1 coordinate 498,159, forward strand.
TTCCATGTCATACGATGCATTGCCTTGCCTTCACCTGCCATGCCATGCCTTCACATGCCTTGCCTTGCCATGTCATGAAATTCCATGCTTTGCATTTCCTTCACTTTCCATGTCATGCCTTGCCTTTACATACCTTTAATTTCCATGACATGCCTTTCCTTTCCATGCCATGCCTTTCACTTTCCATGTCATGCCTTTCCATTCCATTTCATGCCTTGCCTTGCCATAGCATTCATTTCCATGTCATGCCTTTCATTTCCATGCCATGCATTTCCATACCATTCCTTTCCATGCCATGCCTTTACATACCATGCATTTCCATTCCATTCCATGCCTTTCCTTTCCTTCACTTTCCATGCATTTTATTTCCATGCCATGCCTTGCCATGCCTTTCCTTGCCTTCACTTATCATGTCATGCCTTGCCTAAATGAACAAGTTCAATACATAAATAATGATTTTACTAAATTAACAAGTTTAATACATAAAAATTACGATCAAAGGATTAATTAAGCATGTAATTATACAACTTGTTATTCCACATATATTAGATAAACATACTTGCATGAGAATTTCAATGTCATAACATAATCTCTTTTTATTCATATATATAAGTTATATTAATAGTTGTCAAACATGGATGATCATAATTAATACGATTAATTATACCTACACCTACACCTACAACTAGACCTTGCCTTCCCTTGTAATTTCATGCCATGATTAGCCTTGTCATGTCTTCCCTTTGATTGTCTTGCCTTGCCTTGCTTTTCCTTTCCTTGCATTTCCTTAATTTTCCTTGCATTTCCAAACCAACATGTCCCTGAATCGATTGAGGAGGTGAGTTTCAACTCACGATAAAAATCAAACCAAGACTCAAATGGCAGAATCATTGGTTGCATTGGATATGAAGCACTAGGTTTTAGCTAGTGGGGCCCCTCCGTTGTCATTCCGTCGACCAAAAAACTGTTTGTTGGACTATCTTCGGCACTAGGGTTTTTCTCAATGAGGCATAATGAAATTTATGAAGAGGAGGTCGATTTTCAAGACCAATGTGTCAGGTGTTTTTGGGTAGTGTAGTCATGTGTTCCTTGGCCAAATAGACTTGTGGAAGTTTACAAAACTCCTTTATGCTGCTTGGTTTGGATTTTATGCCCTTGGAACAAATTGGCCACATGTCCCTTAATGGCTTGATGAGGTGAGTTGAAACTCTAGTTAAAACTCAAACCAGGACTCAAATGGATGAACCATTAGTTGCATTGGATATAGAGCACTAAGTTTCATCTAGTGGGGCCCCTTCGTTGTCATTTCGTAGATCAAAAAATCATTTGTTGGAGTATCTCCAATACTAAGGTTTCGCTCAATGAGGCATAGTGAAATTTCTAAAGAGGAGGTTGATTTTCAAGAACACTGTGTTGGGCATTTTGGGGTAGTGTAGTTGTGTGGGACTTGGCCAAAAAGACTTCTAGGAACTTATGAAACACTGTTATGCTGCTCGGTTTGGATTTTATGCCCCCAGATCAAATTGGCCACATGTTCCTGAATGAATTGAGGAGGTGTTTTTCAACTCACAATAAAACTCAAAAAAAGACTCGGATGAACAAACTGTCAATTGCATTGGATCCAGAGCACCAATTTTCAATTGGTGGGGCCCCTTCACTAAAATTTTGTCACCCATAAAACCATTTGTTGGAGTATCTCTGGCACTAGGGTTTTGCATAGTTCTTATTACATATGTTTGACAATTTAACACCTTGTTAGGCTAGATATGGCATGGAATGGCAAGGAATCACATGGAATGACATGGCATGGCAAGGAAAGTAATGGAAAGATAAGGAAAGTAATGACAAGGCAAGGAAAGGAAAGGAAAGTGAAGGAAAGTTAAGGCATGGAATGGTATGGCATGGCATGGAATGGAAAGGTAAGACAAGGAATGGAAAGGAAAGGAATGGCATGGAAAGTGAAAGAAATTGAAGGCAAGTGAAGGCATGGAAAGTGAAGGAAAGGGAAGTGAAGTCATGGCAACTGAAAAAAAGGAAAATAAAGCGAAGGAAATGCAAGTGAAGACAAGGACAAGAAAGTGAAGGAAAGGAAAGGAAAGTGAAGGCATGGCAAGTGAAGGAAATGCAAGGCAAGGAATGAAAAGGAAAGGCAAGGCACGCCAAGTGAAGGAAATGGAAGTGAAGACAAGGAAAGGAAAGTGAAGGAAAGGAAATGAAAGTGAAGGCATGGCAAGTGAAGGAAATGCAAGGCAAGGAATGAAAAGGAAAGGCAAGGCACACTAAGTGAAGGAAACACAAGGCATGGAATGACATGTCATAACATGGTATGGCAAGGAAAGGCATGGCAAGGAATGGAGAGGAATGGAAAGGAAAGGAATGGCATGGAAATTGAAGACAAGTGAAGGCATTGAAAGTGAAGGCATAGCAAGTGAAGGGAAAGAAAGGAAATGCAAGTGAAGGCATGGAAAGTGAAGGAAAGGAAAGTGAAGGCATCGCAAGTTAAGGCAAGGCAAGGAAAGTGAAGGAAGACATGTGAAGGAAAGACAAGTGAAGTCATGGAAAGTGAAGGAAATGCAAGTGAAGTCATGGAAAGTGAAGGAAAAGCTAGTGAAGGAATCACAAGTGAAGGAAATGTAAGGAAAGTGAACATAAGACAAGTGAAGGAATGGAATGGCATGTAAAGTGAGGGCATGGCAAGTGAAGAAATGGAAATTGAATCCATGGCATGAAAAGTCATGGAAAGTAAAGGAATTTAAAGGCAAGACAAGGAAAGGCAAGGCAAGGAAAGGAATGGCATAGAAAGTCATGGAATGACATGGAAAGGCAAGGAAAGGCATGTCAAGGCAAGGTGAGGCATGTCAAGGCATGGAAAGTGGAGGAAAGGAATGGAAAGGAAAGTAAAGTGAAGGAAAAGCATGGCATGTCATGGCATGTCATGGAAAGGCAAGGTATGGCAAGGCAAGTCGAGGAATGACAAGGAAAGGAATGGAAAGGAAAGGAAACTGAAGGCAAGGCATGGCATGACATTTAATGGCAAGGAAAGACATTCCAATCGAAGACAATGAATGAAAAGGAAAGGAAAGTGAAGGCAAGGCAAGGCATGGAATGGCATGCAATGGAAAGGCAAGGAATGACAAGGAATGGCAAGGAAAGGAATGACATGGAAAGTGAAGGAAAGTGAAGGCATGAGAAGTGAAGGCAAGACAAGTGAAGGCATGGTAAGTGAAGTCAAGGCTAGGCAAGTGAAGGCAATGAAAGTGAAGGAAAGGAGATGCGAGTGAAGGCATGGAAAGTGAAGGAAAGACAAGGAAGGTGAAGGAAAGGAAAGGGAAGGGAAGGTATGGAAAGTTAAGGCATGGCAAGTGAAGGTGAGGAAAGAAAAGGAATGGCTAGGCAAGGCAAGGAAAGTGAAGGAAAGGAAAGACATGGCATGTCATGGAAAGGAAATGAAAGGTAAGGTAAGTAAAGGAATGTAAAGGAAAAAAATGGCATGGAAAGTGAAGGAAAGTGAAGGCATGGAAAGTGGAGGCAAGGAAAGTGAAGGAATGGAAAGGTAAGGCAAGTGAAGGAAAGGAAAGTGAAGGAAATGCAAGGAAAGTGAAGGCATGGAAAGTGAAGGAAATGAAAGTGAATACACGGAAAGTGAAGGCATGGAAATTGAAGGAAAGGCAAATGAAGGCATGGAAAGTAAAGTCAAGGAAAGACAAGTGAAGGCAAGGCAAGGCAAGTGAAGGCAAGGAAAGGTAAGTGAAGGCATGGAAAGTGAAGGCAAGGAAAGTGAAGGAATTGAAAGTGAAGGCAAGGAAAGTGAAGACATGGAAAGTGAAGGGGAGGAAAGGCAAGTGAAGGAATGGCATGGCAATGAATGGAAAGTGAAGGCATGGTAAGGCAAGGAAAGGCATGATGGGGCAAGGCAAGGCATGGCAAGACAATGCAAGGCATGGAAAGGCAAGGCAAGGCATGGAAAGGAAATTAAAGGCATGGTATCACATGGAAAGGAAAGGTAAGGAATGGAAAGGAAATTCAAGGCATGACAACACATGGAAAGTAAAGTAAAGGCATGAAAAGGCATGGAAAGGTAAGGAAATTGAAGGGAAGGCATGGAATGGAATGGCATGACAAGGAAAGGAATGACAAGGAAAGGAAAGGAATGGAAAGACAATGAATGACAAGGCATGGAAAGGAAAGGCAAGTGAAGGCAAGGCATGACATGGAAAGGTATTGCATGGCATGGCATGACATGGAAAGGAAAATAATGACAAGGAAAGAAAAGGAATGACAAGGAAAATAAAGTAAAGGAAAGGCAAGCCATGGCAAGGAATGTCAATGCAATTCATGACAAGGAATGACAAGGCAATGAATGGCGTGGAAAGTGAATGAAAGTGAAGTCATGGCAAGTGAATTCAAGAAAAGTGAAGGCATGGGAAGTGAAGGCAAGGAAAGTCAAGTGAATGAAAGGAAAGGAAAGAGAAGGCATATAAAGTGAAGGAAAGGAAAGTGAAGACATGGCAAGTGAAGGAAATGAAAGTGAAGGCATGGAAAGTGAAGGCAAGGCAAGTCAAGTGAAGGCAAGGAAAGTGAAGGAAAGGAAAGGCAAGTGAAGGAATGACAACTGAAGGAATGAAAAGTGAATGAAAGGAAAGTCAGGGAATGACAAGGAAAGGAAAGGAATGGAAAGGCAAGGAAAGGTAAGGAAATTGAAGGCAAGGCAAGGCATGGAATGGCATGGCATGGAAAGGCAAGGCATCAAAAGGAAAGGAAAGGAATGGTAAGGAAAGGAATGGCATGGAAAGTAAATCCGAGTGAATGAAAGTGAAGAAATAGAAAGTGAAGGAAAGGAAAGGAAAGTTAAGAAAAGGCTAGGCAAGTGAAGGCATGGAAAGTGAAGGAAAGGAAAGTGAAGGAAAGGTAAGGAAATTGAAGGCAAGGAAAGGAAAGTGAAATAATGTCAAGTGTGAAGGAGTAGAAAGTGAAGGCAAGGAAAGTGAAGACATGTAAAATCAAGGAAAGGAAAGTGAAGGAATGATAAGTGAATGTAATGCAAGAAAAGTGAAGACAAGGCAAGTGAATGAATGGCATGGAAAGTGAAGGAATGGCAAGGAAAGTAAAGGAATGGAAAGGTAAGGAATGGCATGCCAAGTGAAGGAAAGTAAAGGAAAGTGAATGAATGAAAAGTGAAGTCAAGGCAAGTGAAGGAATGGTAAGTGATGACAAGGAAAGGAAAGTGAAGGGAAGGAAAGGGAAGGAAAGGCAAGGCAAGTGAAAGCATGGCAAGTGAAGGAAAGGAAAGTGAATGCATGGTAGGTGAAGGAAAGGAAAGTTAAGGCATGGAAAGTGAAGGCAAGGAAAATAAAGTTAAGGAAAGGAAAGTGAATGAAAGGAAAGTGAAGGCAAGGAAAGTGAAGGGAAGGAAAGGCAAGTGAACGTATGGAAAGTGAAGGAAAGGAAAGTGAAGGAAAGGAAAGGAATTGAAATGCAAAGAAAGACAAGGCAAGGCATGGCATGGCAAGGCAAGGCATGGCAAGGAAAGGAAAGTGAAGGAAAGGAAAGGAATTGAAATGCAAAGAAAGACAAGGCAAGGCATGGCATGGCAAGGCAAGGCATGGCAAGGAAAGGAAAAGAATGGAGAGGCAATAAATGACATGGAAAGTGAAGGAAAGTGAAGGAAAGTGAAGGCATGGAAAGTGAAGGAAAGGCAAGACAAGTGAATGTAAGGAAAGTGAAGGAAAGGATAGTAAAGTGAAGGCATGGAAAGTGAAGGTAAGGAAAGGAAAGTGAAGGAAAGAAAAGGAAAGTGAAGGCATGGAAAGTGAAGGCAAGGCAAGTGAAGGCATGACAAGTGAAGGAAAAGCAAGGAAAGTGAAGGAACGGAAAGTGAAGGCATGGCATGGCATGGCAAGGCAAGGAAATGAATGGAAATGAAATGCAAGGAAAGGAAATTTAAGGCAAGGAAAGTGAAGGTAAGAAAATCAATGTCATGGAAAGGCAAGGCATGGCATGGCATGGAGTGAAAAGGTAAGGAAAGGCAAGGAAAGACATGGAAATAAAATAATGCCATAAAAATCATAAAATGAAGCCAAAATTATTCCTTTTACATACCTATGGTCATTCAAGTAGACCATCAGGATCAATTCTAATACTGACAATATCTATTAACTTATCGTACTCAGAGTAAGGCAAGAAGTATCATACCTTTGATGAGTTCTTACTTGGAATTGTGTGTAGTTGGAGGTTTGCATGAATAACCAAGTTTGTAAAGTGGTATATGAATTGAATTGGTTTATAATCTTGAAATACATAACTACCTTTCTTTCGTGTTCTTTCATCTTGTGTTAAATATTCTCCTTTAATAACCATCGAACCAATCAGAAATTCAATGCCTTCAGAGTTTGTTATTGATCGCACGAGGGCATGATTTTCCTATAAGCATCGTTCTAGCCAATATTAGTGCCCCATTCATTATCTCTTGGGGAAATCACTATGTATATATGCCCTACAAAAAATGGGGTGACAAAATCTGAGTCCACTAAATGACCAAAGCATAAAAAATTGATGTTAGTTATTCAAAATTTAATAGAAGGATTCAACAAACCTAGAAGTACGAGGGATGAGACATGATCATAATATGATGAAATACTTGATTGGTCCTCCTCCAACTAGGATAATTTTTTAATTATACGTTGACCAATAGGGAGTGATACATGATCCCATCTATCAACCTAGTATGTTGATTCTCAATCATCCAATTCATTACTACTACATGGACCACAAAAGAAAGAGAGTTTTCTCGTCCATATTTCAACTATCACATTTTATTATGTTCTAACTTAATGCAATCCATGAGTGCCCTGGATTGTTTTTCATTCATACTACTGTGATTGATCTACATCGAACAAATCCCAAAAATAACTATGTACATTTCCTTTCCTGTGTGATAGGTATTCACGGGTTCCTGTTTCCTCTCCCATTACTGAAGAACACCATTCAACAATGGATTTCACATTTTGAATGAGGGAAGAAGTTGTGAACTTCATTTATTGTCTATGTAATGCTCTTTTTATGCATGCACCTGCTCCATCACGCACCCCTTTCCAATTCACAGACTCAAAATAGTTCCAAATGTGTGGTACCTTTAGTTTTTTGTGAAACATACACAACCATTGAAATAGATGAGCATTTTTTAACTGACCTGCACAACCATCTGACCAAATCCAATTTTGATCCATCTGTATGTTCTTCTCGTTAAGGTGATTGTAGAACAAATGAAAACAATTGTGTATGTAGGCTAAGTCATGGCATTGATCATATCTTATTAGAAGTGATACTCTTTCAATATAACCTTTTTTTTTTCATTACTATCCATTCCATGCATGTATGTGATATGGACCATTATGTTGATGTGCTCTGAGTGATAATATTGTATTTGAATCTCATTTTATGGTTGAAGGGTGTATTTCTCAACAAAATCAACCATTGATAACACAGTACAAATGGGAAATATATCTCTACATATTCTAAAATGCTCGTCCTACCATCGAGACACATGGACATGATGAACATAATGTTGTTTCTTTTTTACTAAGTCCTTCATGAAGTCACAAACTCATACTTAGGAAGTAACCAATTGTATATTTTTCTTTCTTGTCCTCCATCAATATCATATGTGACATATGTAACATCCCAAAAAGAAAAATTATTTTTAAGTCTAAAAATACTCAGGAATTTATTTTCGTTTTTGGTAAATTCGAAATTGGAAAATTATTGCCATTTATGGAAATTCCGAATTTCAAATTTAGTTTATTGTAATTTATGATTATGACTATTGGGAAAAGATTTGATTTGTCCCAACCAAATCTTTGACTATGACACTTGTAAGAAACAAATATTTTTATATTTATCACTGATGGACAAATGGAACAACTAGGTTGAAATCAGCTGACCATGACTCCATGAGTGGGGAACATGTTGGAACTACCTCAGGGTTGAATGTTACAAGTGGAAAATCAGGAATTTGGCCATTTGCAGCCCCTGAAAATCAGGGATTTGGAAAGCTGCGAAAATTCCCAAGGGGAAAAGACCTAGGCACAAATGCTTTTGGATATATAACATATGAAAGGAGGTAGGACACTACCTAGTATGATGAGGAAAAGGAATTATCACTTTCTGTTATGAACACTTATTTTTCTAAGTGTGAGGCAAGGAGGAGATCTTTCTGAAATTGAATAAGGACTATAGCTAAGGAGGAGTTCTGGAGTTTTCCCTCATGGATTCATGGTCAAGCTAGGGGGTAGATGGAGCAGGTTGATTGGTTGTTGCATTCAAAGGTTGGGAGTAACTTGGTTGTTCCATTTGTTGTTCGGTAACTTGCTCAGATATGTCCATCTACTCTTTCTCTGATCGAATGTTGTTTTGATTTAATGGTTGATAGAATACATCTAATTTAATTCTAGATGAATTACTGATGGAATGGAATAAATTGTAGGACAAACCCTTACAGTTTAATTGTATGCGTTGAGTAAACTTCCTGTGTATCTTAACTGTGAATGGAATTGAATTATGTAAATATATATGTATACTTATATTATTGTAAGTAAATACGTAGAGCCATATTACTTAGTTAATAATATACAACAATGTACATGTCAAAACCAGACTTAGGATGAATATCTATATATGATAGGTATAACTATATATATATATATATATATATATATATATAGATATAGTAATTGTACAGAATGTTTCATAACTGCTTAAACATCTAATGACTCACACCATAAGATTTTCAATGTTGGATACATGAGAAAAATTGAGTACATCTTCCCTCTTTATAATTATCCCAATAGCATAAGATTGTATAGTTCGGTTATTCACAAACGAAGCTCTGTGTTTTGTTATAAAATAACGCAGAAGCGAACGTTCAGTGAATTAAAGGAAAAAAATCTGGAAACATACAAAATATACATGCATATACATATTTCAGTGGATATGAAGATGCACAGCTATATGAATAATTAAGGAATGTTTGAATTGTTATAAAGATCAAAGTAGACCCGGAAGGGGGTATAAAATATTTCATTATATGAGTACATATTGCTATCTGATATAGAGTCCTGAGTTATAAAATATCTAATATACAAAAACAAATGATTGACTATTATGTAACTTGAAAATTGAGTTTCCATCTAAATCGGATATACATTTAGGAGCAAATAGTACATTCTTGTTTCATTAAAAAATAACACACAAGCAAAAGGTTTGGAATGGTAAATACATAAAGTAAGTCAATAGTATGGGGTTTTCCCATATTTCTTGCTGGAAATACTAAAACAACTGAGAGGGGGGGGGGTGAATCAGTTGTATATAAGCTTAAACAATTTTAAGTCTGTTAAAACATTATTAATATTTCTTCATGTGGTCATCAACAATAT
>JZKD02S2307343.1:516802-529272 GCA_000966675.3 Picea glauca
ACTTTAAAGGGCGTTCAGGTTGTCTTTGATCTGACGATGATCGGGTCTTATGTTTGAATCTAACGGTTACTGAGTCATCTCCACAACCATAACTGTACTCGCACTCCATGCAAAAGTTCAATGGTCCAGATGTAGTCCTTATCCAACGGCTGTGATTACATCGTGAAATTGCATATCGTGATTTTGGGGTTTTCATTGTCATTGTTGACGAGACTCATGAAACTCCGATTCCCGATTCTCCGATGAGAAAAACTCCGACAACGCCCGATCCTTTGCCACCTGTCCTTGCAAATGGACGGTCCCTATTCCTCCGCGATTTCACCTCTGCACAATAGGACTTAACCCCTGCGCTTAACCTCTACGTAGCTTCTGCATATCTGACGGCTATCGGCCTTTCGGGAAATTTGAATGGGATCCAATGGTCACCATCTTCCTTATCCTCTACAAACTCCTGTATCTCGAGCTTTGTTGCGCGCGTCTTCTCCATGCTGTTCCTCCTGAGCTTTTACGTTCGAATCTCTTATCCTACCATCTCTACTATTGTCATCAATGACAAGAATTCGCTGTTTTTTTAATATTTGCCAACATTTCTTTTCTTTAAACTAAATATACAATTGACTAGCTATTATAGGAGCCTGATACAATTTCCCACAATAACAGTATTCTAGGGCAGAACCAAATCTTTATGATAGAACCTGGAGTCATTTGTTTTTATTTAAAACGTTGAAGATTGGAACCCGAGTACCTTTTGCAGAAGCCATGTCTTTGGGAATCTCGAGACTTTGGATGATTAATAACCCTGCAAGGAAACCAAGAAATGTTAATTAATATCATATCAAAAGTGAATAAAAATTCAAATTTTGAACATAGAGTAATTACTCGGATAAATTCTATGCCAAAGAAATATCACAGACATAATTTATAACTTCACTTATCGTTTTCTTTGGGCATGTGGTTTGTCCATTTGCATCATCAAAGAAATCATCTACAGACCCAAAGGGGGAAAGGCGGACCAAGGTTGGCCTGATGGGTACCCTCGGAGCAAACAGGGGTCCCATCATTAGATCACAGTAACCAAATATTTAACCATGAACTATAGTAGGAAAATAAAGAAGATTTTTCAACCAGAGTTTGATTCAAGGATGCAAATTATAAAACAGGCTCCACAAACAAAACATATGAATTCAAGTCACGGATGTTGCCACGAAATTTGTGATTTCAAAATCATAAGAAAATGGAAATTCCAAGTCACTAACAAAGAATAAAACAAGAACATAACGAAACAACCATCAGATTCCAAAAAGAGAATAAATGTAAATCCTTTAAGAGCTATGAAGTTCTGGAACAATGTTATACATTGGAAACTTAGAAGTTGTATCTATACATGTACATATGTGATTAAGGTAAATAGAGAAATTTGGAGTTGGAGCCAAAAACCTAACAATAACAAAGAAACTGTTATCCCGACTACAAGAATGTGGTCAAGACTTCACAACTTAAGGACCTGAGAATACCTGGTCTCCATAGTAAACCAAGAAGTCGATAACTTACAGACTTAATACTAAACCAAACAAAGAATACAAGGAAATAGTACAAACTATTTTTTTTATACAACGAGCACGGTAAGGGTCATCCCAGTCAAAGAGTAAGTTTACATAATGAGAGTCGAGACCTTGTCCTGACGAAAAATCTCGTGAAAGGACATGGGTCTGGCCAAAGAATTTAAACATACCATATTTTACAAACTACTCGACATTGATAAGTTTTAACCATTTTTTTTACAGCAATAGATATACTGTGAGCATATCCCAATTTAAATGCCAGGTTACACATCAAAGAAATAGTTGAAGGTATTCATTGTTGACAGAACCCTAACACAATAGGGACTATCCCCATTTCAAAATGAAAACCTCCTGCGTAGAAGCCTTCATGAATCAATGGTTGTTGCAGAATGGAATGGCTACCTCAAGGAAAAGATAAATACATAATCCATTACCACTGTAATACTTACGTATCTACCCATGACCAGAGGGAAATATTCCAGAGAGTTAAAAACTAACAAAGGGGAGAATCTTCTTTGGAAATCGTAGAGAATAATAGTTACAGAGGTGACTAAACCTCCCAAAATTACCGCTCGATTTCAAATAGAATAAGTTTGTCGTGAACTTACCAGGGGGTCGCATAACCTTTCTGCATTCCACCGGGTAAGGATCTCCAGGTCGTCGACCACCCTCACAGAGAAAAAAAATTAGAGTTAACAATGAAGCATCACACAAAACACTCACAATAGTCCTGCAAACCCTTACTTCACAAAGTAATAGTGGAAGTATGAAGACCACATCTGGTCATGTGACAGGACGGAGATGGAACAATCTTATTGGACATGGGGTCTAGTGATGGCCTCAGGTTTACCTTTTGCAGGGTCTCCATTAATGGACTCAACAGAGGTTTTAACTCATGACTTACATAAACCTTTCGAATTCATACTACGTTAATGCAAGGAAAGGACAACTCCTTTAAGGCACAATACACAGGACTATCAAAATCTAGTTATTATCGTTCAGTTAAAACATGACTAACAGTTCGTTAATGATGAGATTTTTATAGAAAGAAAAATATAAGAATAATAGTCAGAAGTTTTAATCACATCCAGTGTTCACAAGGATTTTGTTCGGCCAATTACATGTGTATGCTTTCGATCCTTTATGATATGAATATAGTCTATTGGGTAGGGATTTTTTATGATATGATCCTTTATGATATGATCATGTGCGCTAACATGGAAACCTATGCTTAGAAAGGAGTATAGGACTAAGAATCCTATGTATAATACAACACACACACACACACACACACACACACACACACACACACACACACACACACACATATATATATAAGGATTATAATACTAATAGGTTGAAGGTTGATAGAAGCCAATGTTTAAATGATAATAGGTTAATATTTGTAGATATGCTTGAAATCCAAGAGGTGAGGGGGATAACAGAGTCACCCTTTCCCTTCTGTATGGAAATTTTGTGCAGTAGGAGGTAGGTTAGAGTAAGAATCTCTTCAGATGACAGTTCATCATTCTGATAACTAGGAATTATGAACCTCACATAAGTTAACAACGATGATAATTAACTACTTATATTTTAACTATAAGTCTTCTAGAATGAGTTGTTTAATAGAAAGAAGATTCAATGTTCCTCAGAATTTTTTTTTATTTTACTAATAAATTTGGGGTACATTACATATGGTATGAGAGAAAATGTTACAACACTTGGACCTTAAACAGGGCCAAAAATATTTGCTTAGCACATATTTTTTGTTTTATGAAAAACTAACAAAAAAAATTACTGTTACAAATAGAAAATTTTTATTTCTATTGTGATCATGGAAGCACAGAATGAAGTGGAGATCGGAATCGAAGAGAATTCTGAGAAAGGACCTCCTAAATAATAGAGGTAGAACAGTGACGGAAGTTCACCTACCGAGGTTCTAGAAACTATGAAAAATCTCATTGTGGAACTGCAAGTTTTCAAAGAAGACAATGAGAAACTGAAAAAAGCACAACAAGAAAAACAGGACATAAATGAAGTACTCTTGCATAGCATAGTAACAAATAAGAGCTTGAAAGACAATAATAAAGAAGAAGAGGTCAGTAAAAGGGCCTCCAAAAATTGTGGTCCTGAAGGAGAAAAAGGGGATAGTTCTTCCGAAGGTACACCATCAACAGAAGATAAAACAAACACAGAAAGAAAAAGGAAATAGGTGGATCACCTAGAGGGAGAGTTTAAGAAAATAAAATAATCCACCTTTGACGGGGAATCCAGAACAGGGGAGGAGGCTGAAGTGTGGTTATTGGACATAAAAACTTATTTCCAAATCTACAACTATTCGAACAATATGAAGGTCAGAATGGCCTTCTATAACCTAAAAGGAAAAGAAAGCATTTGGTGGCAGGATCTGAAGTTGGCCAAGTGTCTAAAGGAAAAACAGATGGAGTGGTCTAATTTTAAGAAATACTTTAAGAAATAGTATTTATCTGAAAGTTACTATGAAAGAAAAACTAAAGAGTTTTATGAGCTATGACTTGGTCAAATGGCTATGGATGATCCGATAAACAAATTCCTAGAATTATTAAGGTTTGTGCCTTATATCCGAGAGGACAAAGTAAAAATACAACGGTTCCTAAGTTGTTTACCATAGTCCTATGAGGAAAAAATTGGATTCGACAACCCCAAGTCCTTGAGTGAAGTTTTCAGGAAGGCCCGAATGTGTTACGACTAACACAAACAACGGTCAGAATTTCCCAAGGCTTGGAAAGATAAGAAACAAGAACGAATGAATCAGTGGAAGAAGGGATATCAACCAACCCCTTTCTGGAATGCAGCAAAGAGTTTTCTATGGAAATATTTTCACACCAATAACCAGAACACACAAGGAGGTGGTAAACCAGTCAATCTGGGAACAAAGAAGTTTGGGGACATCCCCAGGGAACCGTTAAAAAGCTGGGAATGTGGAGAACCTCACTTAGGGAGGAAATGTCCACATTTGACTTCAACAGCTAGGACTGTGGTTCACAACCTACAGGAATCCTCCATGATGAGAGATGTGGGAAGAAGTTTACATTGGATCAATGCAGATGTGGATGGCCGACAAGCTAATCACCAGTCCACTGTAGTGGAAATTGAAGGTAAAATTAACAATACTTGTATTTATGTTTTAATTGATCTTGGAGCTACGTTGAGTTATATCGCTCCTAGTGTAGTGGATTCAAATAAACTTAAGAAAACAAGACATACAAAATATTGGCTAGTAAAACTAGCAACATGAACAAAAAGAAAAGTATCTGATTTTATTTCCGACTGTGAGTTCAGTTTAGGTGGTCATAACACAAAGACAAATATGAACATTCTACTGTTAGGGTCTTATGACATAATTATCGGAATGGACTGGTTAGAAAGGCATAAAGCAGTTTTAGATTGTTATGAAAAATCACTCAAGTATAAATATGAAAATGACATTGTTAGGATAGTTCAAGGCTTACAAAAGCCAATCTCAGTTAGGCATATTTCAACAATGCAATTTAAGAAGTGCATGAGAAAAGGTTGTCAAATTTATGCTATTCAAATGACAAACCTGTTGGAAAAAGAAAATAAACCAAGCTTAGAGGATTTTGTCGTCCTGCATGATTTTAGAGATGTGTTTGTTGATGAGATACCTCAATTACCCCCAAGGAGAGAGATAGACTTTTCTATCGATCTGTTTCCTGGTTCATCTCGCATATCTAAGGTGCCCTACCGAATGACTTTACCCGAGTTAACAGAATTAAATATTCAACTACAATAATTGTTGTACAAGGAATACATCCAGCCAAGTGTCTCACCATGGGGAGCACTAGTCATTTTTGTTGAAAAGAAAGACAAAAATATAAGATTATGCATTGATTACAGACAATTAAACAAAATGACGGTTAAGAACAAATACCCCTTACCTAGGATCAATGATCTGTTCGATCAAGTAGGTGGGGAAAAGATTTTCTCTAAATTGGATTTAATATCTGGTTACCACCAGGTTAGAATAAAATATGAAGACATAAGTAAAAGAACACTTAGAATGAGATATGGCCATCACGAATTTGTTTTTATACCATTTGGGCTCACTAATGCACCAACAAATTTTATGTGTTTAGTGAACATCATTTTCAGTCAGTACTTGGATAAGTTTGTTTTGGTATTTATTGACGATATCCTAGTGTATTCTAAAACAAAAGAAGAACATGAACAACACCTAAGGATAGCTCTGCAGACTTTAAGAAAACACAAACTGTATGCTAAATTCGACAAGTGTGACTTTTATCAAAAGAAAATACAGTACCTAGTACATGCAATATCTGAAGATGGTATTGCAGTCGATCTAGAGAAAATAAGATCCATCATGGAATGGTCGATACCTAAGGATGTAGAGGACATCCAGTCATTCATGGGAATCACTGGATATTACCGCAGATTTATAGAGGGATTCTCCAAGATTTCATACCCTATCACATCATTACAAAAGAAAGAAACCAAGTTTAACTGGTCACAAAAATGTGAGGACAGTTTTAATAAGCTAAAGGAATTGTTAACAACCGCGCCCATTTTAAAGGTAGGAGATCCAGACAAAGACTTCACAATCTATGTGGATGCGAGTAAAGAAGGTCTGGGTGGTTTCCTAACTCAAGAAGGGCACGTTATTTGTTATGAGTCCTGAAATCTAAAGGAGAACAAATGAAACTACGTCACTCATGACTTAGAGTTAGCAGTTGTAATACACACTTTAAAGATGTTGCCGCACTATATAATGGGCATAATTTTTTTTTATTGATTGATAACAGTGGTGTGAATTTTTTTTAGTTAACTAAACCTTAACGCAAGGCAAACAAGATGGTTGGCCTTCTTGAGAGAATTCGAATTTGAGGTAAGACACATCAAGGGTAAGTAAAACAAGGTGGTTGCCTTAAGTAGAAGAACTTATGGGTTGTTTGAAATGAACATTAGCAGGGCTGAAAGCGATCTTGAGCAGAGGATAAAGGTTGCAAGTAATAATGATGAAAATTACACTAAAACAGTGGCAGATTTACGAAATAATGCATAAAATTTAGACAAAACAGATATGAGTTTAGACATAAATGGTCTACTATGATTTAAAAATAGATTATACATAGAAGATTCTATTGAATTAAAGTTAACAGTTTTAGATTAAGTACACAAGAAACCATATTCTTGTCATCTGGGATACCAGAAAATGACGACAACACTAAGGAAGTTATTTTATTGGCCTAATATGAAGGGAGAAACAACAAAATGCTTATTTAGGTGCCAAGATTATCAACAAGTGAAAGATGAACACCAGCATCCAGCCGGCCTGTTGCAACCTCTACCTATGCCAGAATGGAAATGGGAGACTATATCACTGGATTTTATTATAGGTTTGCCTATAACTCAAAAACAAAATGATTCAATTATGGTAGTAATCGATAAGCTTAGTAAATATGCACACTTTATTCCTGTAAAGTATATTTTTAAAGCTATTAACATCACTGAAATATTCATGAAATAAGTTTTTAGACTGCATGGTATTCCTAAAATGGTGATTTCAGATAGAGACGTGAAATTCACATCTACATTTTGGAAATAATTGTTTGGAGGGTTAAATACTAACTTGAATTGAAACACAAGTTATCATCCACAAAAAGATGGGAAGACAAAATGAACAAATCAAATCGTGGAATATATTCTATGAATGTACGTAAGGACAAAACCAAACAAGTGGGAAGACTACCAACACTTGGTGGAATTTGCGTACAACAATGGTTACCAAACATCGATTAAGATGAGCCCCTTCGAAGTACTGTATGGAAAAAAGCGTATGAATCTGATTAGCTGGGATAACCCAGTTGACAGACTCATGGTGGGGCCAGAAATGCTCCAGGAAATGGAGAGTATGGTAAGAAAAGTACAACAAAATTTAAAAGAAGAACATGACAGACAGAAAAGTTATGTGGACGTGAAAAGAAGACACCAAGAATTCCAATTGGGAGACCACATTTATTTAAAAGTCAAATCCAGAAGAAGTTCACTAAAGCTAGGAAATTGTTCCAAGTTGGTGCCCAGGTTTTGTGGTCCTTTCGAGATAATAGCTCAAATTGGAGCCATGACATATCATCTTTCACTTCCTGCAAATCTGAAAATTCATAATGTATTTCATGTTTCTTTATTAAAGAATTATGTTCATGATCCTACTCATGTGATCGATTGGAACTTGGTGCAGGTGGAACCAGAAGGTGAGTTCCAAGCATAACCTCTACGCTTTCTATATAGGAGAGAAATAGCACTACGAAACAGAGTTTTCACGCAGGTAAAAGTGCAATGGAAGCACTTTGGTCCTGAGGAGGCCACTTGGGAGTTGGAGGGAGATTTGCATAAATCTCATCCAACCCTCTTTCAAGAAAGGGACGAACATTGAGGACAATGTTGTACTGAAGGGGGAAAGGATGTAACATCCCAAAAAAAAAATTATTTTTAAGTCTGAAAATACTAATTTATTTCCATTTTTGGTAAATTCGAAATTGGAAAATTTTTGCCATTTATGGCAATTCTGAATTTCGAATTTAGTTAATTGTAAATTATGATTATGAATATTGGGCAAAGATTTGATTTGTCCTAACCAACTCTTTGACTATGACACTTGTAAGAAACAAATTATTTTATATTTATTATTGATGGACAAATGGAACAGCCAGGTTGAAACCAGTTGACCATGACTCCATGAGTGGGGAACATGTTGGAACTACCTCAGGGTTGAATGTTACAAGTGGTAAATCAGGAATTTGGCCATTTTCAGCTCTTGAAAATCAGGGATTTGGAAAGATGAAAAAATTCTCAAGGGGAAAATACCTACGCACAAATTCTTTTGGATATATAGCATATGAGAAGAGGCAAGATGCTGCCTAGTATGCTGGGGAAAAGGAATTATCACTTGTTTTTATGAACACTATTTTTTCTGAGTGTGAGGCAAGGAGGATCTCTTTCTGAAATTGAAGAAGGACTATAGCTAAGGAGGATTTATGGAGTTCGCCCTCATGAATTCATGGTCAGGATAGGGGGTGGACAGATCAAGTAGATTGGTTGTTTTGTTCTAAGGTTGGGAGGAACTTGGTTGTTCCATTTGTTGTTCAGTAACTTGCTTAGATATGTCCATATACTCTTTCTCTGATCAAATGTTGTTTTGATTTAATGGCTGATAGAATACATCTAATTTAATTCTGGATGAATTATTTCTGTTGATTAAATTACTGATGGAATGGAATAAATTGTAGGATAAATCCTTACAGTTTAATTGTATGCATTGAGTAAAATTCTTATGTATCTTAACTGTGAATGGAACTGAATTATGTAAATATATATGTATACCTATATTACTATAAGTAAATTCGTAGAGTTGTATTAYTTAGTTAAGAATATCCAACCGTGTACATGTCAAAACTAGACTTAGGATGAAAATCTATATATGATAGGAATAGCTTTCTATATATATATATATATATATATATATATATATATATATATATAAACTATACATAATGTTTCATAACTTAAACATCTAACGACTCACACCATAAGATTTTCAATGTTGGATACAATAGAAAAATTGAGTACATCTTCCCTCTTTATGATTATGCCAATAACATAAGATTTTACAGTTCGGTTATTCACAAACGAAGCTCTTTGTTTTTTTATAAAATAACGCAGTAGAAAAAGTTCAATGAATTAAAGGACAAAAATCTGGAAACATACAAAATATACATATTTCAGTGGATTTGAAGATGCACAGCTATATGAATAACTAAAGAATGTTCAAACTGTTATAAAGATCAAAGTAGAACCAAAAGGGGGTATAAAATATTTTATTATATGAATACATATTGCTATCTGATACAGAGTCCTGAGTTATAAAATATCTAATATACAGAAACAAATGATTGACTGTTACGTAACTTGAAAATTGAGTTCCATCTAAATTGGTTATACATTTAGGAGCAAATAGTACAGTCATGTTTCATTACAAAATAACATAGAAGCAAAGTTTGGAATGGTAAATACATAAATTAAGTCCACAGTATGGGGTTTTCCCATATGTCCTTTCTTTAAACTAAATATACAATTAACCATATATTATAGGAGCCTGGTACAATTTCCCATGATAACAGTATTCTAGGTCAGAACCAAATCTTTATGATAGAACCTGAAGTCATTTTTTTTTTTAAGCGTTGTAAGATTGGAACCCGAGTACCTTTTTCACAAGGCACGTCTTTGGGAATCGCAATACTTTGGATGATTAATAACCTTTCAAGGAAACCAATAAATGTTAATTAATATCAGATCAAAAGTGAATAAAAATTCAAATGTCGAACATAGAGTAATTACCAAGATAAATTATATGCAAAGAAATATCATAGATGTGATTTATAAATTCACTTACCTTGTGATTTGGACCTGTTGTTTGTCCATATGTGTCATCAAGGAAATTTTCTATAGACCCAAAGGGGGAAAGGCAGACCAAGTTCGGCCTGATGGGTACCCTTGCAGCAAACAGGGGTCCCATCATTAGATCACAGTTAACCAAATCTTTAACCATGAACTATAGTAGGAAAATAAAGACACTTTTTCAACCAGAGTTTGATTCAAGGACGCATAGTATAAAACGGGCTCCACAAACAAAACATAAAAATTCAATTCACGAATGTTGCCACGAGATTTGTGATTTCACAATCATAAGAAAATGGAAATTACAGGTCACTAACCAAGAATAAAACAAGAACATAACGAAATAACCATCGGATTTCGAACAGAGAATAAATGTAAATCCTTTAAGAGATATGAATTTCTGGAACAATTCTATACAGTGGAAACTTAGAACTTGTATCTATACATGTACAGGTGCAATTAGGGTAAACAAAGAAATTTGGAGTTGAATCCAAAACCATGTACAATAATAAAGAAACTCTTATCCTGACTATAGGAATGTGGTCACGAATTCACGACTTAAGGACCTGAGAATACCTGGTCTCCACAGTAAGCCAATAAGTCGATACCTTATAGACTTAATACTAAATCGAACAAAGAATACAAGGAAAGAGTACAAACTATTTTTTTTCTACAATGAGCACGGTAAGGGTCATCCCAGTCAAAGAGTAAGTTTAAATAATGAGAGTCGAGACCTTGTCCTGATGGAAAACCTCGCGAAACGACGTGGGTCTGGACAGAGAACTTTAAACATACCATCTTGTACAAACTACTTGGCATAGATATATTGCGAGTATCTCCCAATTTAAATGCCAGGTTACACAAAAAAGAAATAACTGAGGGTATTCATTGTTGACAAAACTCTAACACAACAGGGACTATCCCCATTTCAAACTGAAAACCGCATGCGTAGAAGCCTTCATGAATCAATGGTTCTTGCAGAATGGAATGGCTACCTCAAGAAAAAGATAAATACATAAGCCATTACCATTGTAAGGCTTACGTATCTACCCATGACCGGAGGGAAATATTCCAGAGAGTTAAAAACTAATGAAGGGGAGAATCTTCTCTAGAAATCGTAAAGAATAATAGTTACAGAGATGACTAAACCTCTCAAAATTACTGCCCAATTTCAAATAGAATAAGCATATAGTGAACTTACCATGGGGTCGCATAGCCTTTTTGCATTCCACCCGGTAAGGATCTCCAGGTCGTCGACCACCCTCGTAGAGGGAAAAAACTTAGAGTTAACACTGAAGCATCACACAGAAGACTCACAATAGTCATGTAAACCCTTACTACGCAGAGTAATAGTGGACGTACGAAGACCACATCTGGCCATGTGATGGGACAGATATGGCACAATCGTATTCGACACGGGGTCTAGTGATGGCCTCAAGTTTACCTCTCGCAGGGTCTACATTAATGGACTGGACATAGGTTTTAACTCACGACTGACAGAAACCTTTCGAATTCATATTAAGTTAATGCAAGGAAATGACAACTCCTTTAAAGCACGATACACAAGACTATCAAAATATAGTTATTATCATTCAGTTAAAACATGACTAACAAGTCATTAACGATGAGCTTTTTATCGAAATACAATTATAATAATAATAGTCAGAAGTTTTAATCACAACCAGTTCTCACAAGTCTTTTGTTCGACCATGTAAAGTAATGTATAATCACCATAGGTTGGGCCTATAACCTTCTCATTACGGGTGTATATTTTTGATCCATTATGATATAAACATAGTTTATAGAGTAGGGATGTTTTTATTTTCGTAATGTCGAATGGGGGTTTCTCATGTGTGCTAACATGGAAACCTATGCTTAGAAAGGAGTATAGGACTAAGAATCCTATGTATAATACAACACATATATATAAGGATTATAATACTAATAGGTTGAAGGTTGATAGAAGCCAATGTTTAAATGATAATAGGTTAATCTTTGTATATATGATTGAAATCCGAGAGGTGAGGGGGATAACAGAGTCACCCTTGCCCTTCTGTATGGAAATTTTGTGCAGTAGGAGGTAAGTCAGAGTAAGAATCTCTTAAGAAGACATTTCATCGTTCTAATAACTAGGAATTATGAACCTCACAGAAGTTAACAACGATGATAGTTGACTACTTATATTTTAACTATAAGTCTTCCAGAATGAGTTGTTTAATAGAAAGAAGATTTAGTGTTCCTCATAAATTTTTTTTAATTGATAAATTTGGGGTACATTACAACATATTTAAATATTTGCAAGGTAACCTCCTTTCTCCCTCATTCATACTCATTGATTACATGGATGCACTTGCTCAGTAACATCATGCCATTTCACCTGGGGCATGTTCTATCTAAACATGTTTTTTGATCAAATGTAAAACACTATGGCCTTGT
>JZKD02S2307343.1:537242-557649 GCA_000966675.3 Picea glauca
TTCCTGGGAAGCCCTTCTAACACAACGGTCAATCACGAGGTCACATTGAGACTGGCAGAGTTACTCACCCTGCTTTGTTGGTCTTGGTGTAGAGATTGTGTGTATTATGGGGGTCGCTTGAAGGTATATCCACAATGATGAGTGGAAGCCTTTCAAGTTGATTTCAGGATAGATACCCTGCCTTTATGCGTGGATCGGATTGCCGAATATTTCCCTAGGCATCATTGTAATAATTGGTGACCTTAGTGGCCTATCTTATTAGGGTATTTACACAAGGTGACTGTGGAGGGGAAAGCCTTCATGGTACCTAGAATCGACGTTGGCCAAACTCACTCGGGCTCCTTGGAGGGTATACCCACGATTATGTGTGGGATCTTTCACGAGGATGTAAGTCCATTAAGTAGGTCGTCAACGTAACTTTTCCACCCGCTCTATCTCAACCCCTTCCTACATTGTTCCTGTGACGTTGGATTTCATCACCAACTAGTGTGTTCATTGTAAGAAGGTTTTGATTGCTTGTTTGCTTACTAGATTTTTAGCATGTGTTGTTTGTTTTCCCTAGCAGAATCTAGGTTGGATATTTATTTAATGGTTTCAGTTCCTGGAACGATCAATGAAGGAACCCCTTTTCCAGGGGAACCTTTTGTTTTTCCTTCTTACAAAAACATTGGTCCTCCTCACATCGCTACTTTGAGCTTTCCAGGTCTCATGATTGGATTACCGATATGGTTGTTTTCCACTCAGGTAATCTCGAATGCAACTAGTGCTTCAGTTGTAAGAACTTCCCCCTAAGAACATCAACCTCATGTTGATCCTTCACCTTCTTCACCAGTAAGATATTCTTCACCTTCTTCACTTTCAAGGTCTTCTTATATTTCATCTTCTTCATCGAGTGAAATCTATGCAGCTAGTAACTTGGTGGATAAGAAGAAGAAGAAAAGGAAGAATAAGAAGAAGAAAAATAAACAAGGTTCCAAACTTCCAACTCCTGCTAGATATGTTGGAAAACCACTAGTTACTGATAATCGTGTTGGGAGTGTTGATGCTGCCAAGATCACCCAAACAACCTGTAAACCCAAGTACCCTTGCAGGCTTTGTAAGGGTAGCCATCTTCTTAAGGATTTCCCTGGTCTATCCAAGGTTACAGAAGTATGGTCTGTACACCCTCGCCAACCCATGTCGTCAACCTCTGAACAACATGTTGATGACCTCCCATCAACTAATCAGGATACCATTGGGAAGAAGAAAAGTAGAGTCAAGTTTCCTTGTAGGTTATGTGGAGGGAGTCATCAAACTCACCTTTTCCCTCATATGGACAAAGCCTCGAAATTAATGGAAGACGTGACTATTTCACAGCTTCAACTTCCAACTGCTTATCACAAGATTTCTCTAAACCCACCTGTAGTTGATGGAATGATCAAATTGGTTCTCCCATCGGTCAGTCTGGTTGATCAAGTAATTAATTTGGTCACGTCCTTAGTTGAACCAGTTGACCAAGTGGTCTATCCGATCCCATCTTCGGTCGATCCCACTCTCGCGTTATATAGTGCAACCCAAGTGGTCGATTTGATCTCATCCTCAGTCGATCCCACTCTCCCGTTAGAGAGTGAAACCTAAGTGGTCGATTTGATTCCACCCATCGACCCCATTCTCCCCTTGGAGAGTGAAACCCAAGTGGTCGATCCAATTCCATCTTTGATCGATCCCACTCTCTCGTTAGAGAGTGCAACCCAAGCGGTTGATCCCTTTCCATCCGTTGACCCCATTCTCCCCTTGGAGAATGAAACCCAAGTGGTCGATCTGATATCATCATCGGTCGATCCTACTCTCCCGCTAGAGAGTAAACCCGATTCTTCTCACATTTTTCTTGTTGATACAAAATCTTCCATGATAGGGGGATTTCCTCCTTCTACCGTAGAACCCCCTCCAAGTAATGATGCCATCATTTTTGATTGGGGTGTGTTAACTGGACCTCATATTCCTTCTCACATTCCTTTCAATATTATAGTATAGGTTTGTGGTCAAAATGTTCCTCAGATGCTGGTAGATGAAGGTTCGTTCGTTAGTATTTTGTCCTCTCTTGCTTGGAAAGCTTTGGGTTATCCTCATCGTGTGTTGGTTACCCAGACTCTATTTTCTTTTAACAGAAGAACCAATCACCCTTTAGGGATCCTTCCCCAGTTTCCCGTAAATTTGGGAGGGAAAACTGTCTCTGTTGATGCCATGGTAGTCCAAAACCCCTTGGATTTCAATTTACTCCTTGGGCGAGATTATGTCTATACCATGAAAGTTATTGTGTCCACTCTTTTTCGTGTGATATCTTTCTCGCACGATGGAAGAATGGTGACTATTGATCAACTTTTGTTTGTTGGCCCTGACATGACCATCAACTCAATGAACTCCCTAAACGGTTCTTATATGCAGATCGTATCGCCCCCGCCATAGGTCAATTATGTGGCATTGTCTCCCATGCCTTTAGCTGTCGATAAAGATGAGCCTCTCACTATACACTCTATCTCTTATGACTTGGATCTGAAATTTGACATGGTGATCTCTTCGGTAGGGATATTGGAGCCTGACCTCCTTACCCCTATCGCAACCCTCGGCACATGTTCCTTCCAAAGTGTGTTTCTTCCGTCAAATGAAGATCTCTTGGCAGCCATGACCGAGTTTTGTCCCTTGACATGGTGTCCTTCTAGAGCATCATCCTCTTGGAAGCCATGATCAAGAAGAGTGCCTTGAGCATGTTTTTATGATTTCAAGCTCATTAAAAAATGAAACCATATTTGATCATGGTTTTCTGATTTCAAGCTCATTAAAAAATGAAACCAACTTTGAGCATGGTTTTCTGATTTCAAGCTCATTAAAAAATGAAACCAGCCTTGAGCATATTTTTTTGATTTCAAGCTCGTTAAAAATGAAACCAGTTGTGAGGATAGTTTTTCTTCTCTGTAGCAACCTCATTAAAAAATGAAACAGAGGTTACGAGCATAGTTATTGTTTTTGTGTCAAGCTTGTTAAAAAATGAAACAGAGGTCTAGGGATTGAACCTAGATTTTCGAGCATAGTTCTTATCCTGTGTCAAACTCGTTAAAAAATGAAACGAATTCCCCCTCTCTGTTGAGTCAAGTCTTTCGTCTAGTATTTGAAGCTTCATTTCATCCACCTTTGAATTTGGATGAAATGAAGCTTGGGGGGAAATGCTTTCAGCCTTTGGACTTCATGCTGAAGTTAAGTTGCTAGCTTCTTAAGCTGGGGGCTAAGTACCGACCATCCATGTGTTATGTGTTGGGAAGTCCAAGCATAGTTTTATATGGTTCAAGATTGTGTAAAAATTAAACCACCTACCTCAAGCATAGTTTCCTCTAGTTCAAGCTTGTGTAAAAATGAAACCAGGTCCAAGCATAGTTTTGGCTAGTTTTAAGCTTGTGTAAAAATAAAATCTATCCCAAGCTTTGTTTTGTTTTGTTTTAAAGCTTGTGTAAAAATGAAAACAATCCCAAACTTAGTCTTTGTACTTTCTCATGCTCATAAATACATGAGAATAAGTTACCGAGTTTAGTCTTTGTTCTTTCTCGTGCTCGTAAATACATGAGAATGTAACCGAGTATGCTTTTATCACTTTTTAGGACTTGTAAAGGTTATATGAAAAACGAACCCCCTGGAGTTCCCTTTAAGATCTTTTCAGACTCTCTAAACATGAAAAGATTGTCGAGTGATATTGTTC
Source organism: Picea glauca (assembly GCA_000966675.3). Classification (NCBI taxonomy): domain Eukaryota; kingdom Viridiplantae; phylum Streptophyta; class Pinopsida; order Pinales; family Pinaceae; genus Picea; species Picea glauca. The sequence continues at coordinate 540,970 of JZKD02S2307343.1, forward strand.
TTTTCACGCTTGTTAAAGTATTAGAAAGCGTGTCTATTGAGTGATATTTTATCTCTTTTTTGGTCTCATCAGACTACTTTATGAAAAAAGACATTTTGGACTTTCTTATAAGTGTTTTTTAGACTCTCTAAACATGAAAACCCCCTGAGTTTTCTCTCTTTGGACTCATTAAATAAGCATCAAAAGACCCATATGGGACCGAACCACTCCTTCATAGGGTTCGTTAAACATACTTCGAGGGACTCGTCTGAAGGATGAGATTACATTACAAGCATATGTTATCCTCCTCAACCTTGTGTAAAAATAAAGAGGTACTCGCCATGAATGGTGGGGGGAAATTTGGGAGAGAAATGTGTCTAAACCTGTATTCCATGGAACAATCACCTTTGAACATGACACCCTTTCACTCGCTTTATGTCTACGTTGGAAAATCTGGTCGTCGCTTGGTCATATTCCTTTATAAGATTACAAATAGGTCTGTGATCCTTGTTGTTGAGTCAGTATTTTCCAAAACAGTTGTCGTGTCATCAATATGTTTGAAGAGAAGTTCAACTCAGAAATCCTTCTATTGCGTTGACCATTTCTGCAGTCCTTAGGCCTTCTATTTCTTCATCCATCTCTGAGCTAGTCTTAAATCACTTGTTACTCTGATCTACTTCAAATCTAGTTACGCATTTCATGTCATTGGTGGGGGATACATTAAGGACCTCCTATGACGAGTCTTTTAATGTCAACTTCAACTCATTATCCAGGAATTAGACTTAGAAACTAATTGGTACCTTGGAACTTGCATGCCTCAATGGAAGGTTTCCTCGCTTTCGACAATGGGTTTTCATTATTGACCCTTGATTGAGAGATTCCACCGAGTGTTCAACTTCAACTCATTAATTCACATTCGTTGGATTGTACTAGAGTACCTTGGGATTCATTGACATTAATGGTGATTTCCCTCGCACTTGTTAACGGTTCTCATCATTGACCAGTAATCAAGTGGTTTCTACCATGTTCGACTTCAGCACATGTATTCACATGGTTATATTCGTAATATAGAGTGGTGGATATGAAGACCCTGAATCTTTTCTAATAGATTCAGGTTGCGTTGGAGTATATTCATATTGTACTGTTTCATAGATCCACATTGTATGTCTCATGGCTATGTTCAAATTTGAGTCTTTAACACATAGATCCATAGTGTATATTTGGTGGCTATGTTTAGATTTGAGTCATATTGGCATGGATCCACAGTGTATGTTTGGTGGCCATGACCTGTCTTACTTGACATGGATCTTTGCATGTCGAAATTTATGCTTTGAGTCATTTGTATTATGAGTATGGGAATGCCTACCTCAGTGATGATATATTATTGTATTGTATTTCCTTGTCTGTTGGTAGGTTTTCGGCCGACATGTTCCTTTTTACCTACACACACTCGACAAAGTATCTCATCTATCACTCTATTCTAACTTCATACTTTGGGGGGCTCTCTGTTACACATTATTTTCCTCATCTCTATGACTGTTAATGATGTAAACTTATATGTTTATTTCATAGGGGTCAGTGGCTTGAATTCCCGAAGAAAGAAGGGAGAAGAACTTTTCTTGAGAGAAGAAGTTGTATTTTCCTTTGTAAAAACCCTTTTAAAGAGGATTTCCGTAGGCTGCTCTATATGCAGGGTGTGAAAATGCCTGATTTCCTCACCTTGCTCTATAGTTGGGTTGCGGAGTTTCTGCAAGTTGCTCTATAGCTACGGTGTGATGACCTTCGTACATGGAAAAAACAAGCACATTCTCAATGCTTATAGAAGGAGAACATTATATGGTGAGGTGGCCTCTGTACGATTTGGATATTACTCATTTTCATGATTTAGTGGGATCATCCTAACCTCCTTACCTTATCCTCTTCAGCTTATAAAAGGAGAGGAGCTCTCATGGAGAAAGAGGTTGGATTGAGCTTGGTTTTTGTATCTTGGATTTTTTGGAGCTTGTATATTGGCTTTGATCTTTGCTTTGTCAAGATAGATTGTGAGTAGCTATCAGATCTATGGTCTCAGAATCCTTGGAAAAAGAAGTGTGTGGGAAGCAAGGAACTGTTGGAAGGAACTTGATGACATCAAGGCATCTAGTTGTATCTTTCTTCCACATTATATAATACAGTGACATGTTTCTTTCTCATAAAATCATTCTCATTTTATTGCATGACTCCTTGATCACATGCATAGGTTGTCATTGAATATATTATTGTTTCTTTCACTTTGGTTGGTTTGTGTTTCATTGCAGGATCAATATCACAAGAGAACCGGAGTGAAGAAGGGACAAGAAAGACATAAGGAAGCGATATTCAAAGGTATGTCACTCATCCTTTATTTGGTAGTAGATTCAATGACTAGAGATTAGGGAAAGCGCCATGTCCTGTCTTGTTTTGTTCTAGATCAAGGTGTATCTAGGGGGATTGATTTGTGTTCGCACTTAACAATTAACCTGATAACATGCATGTATGTGTTTATTATCACTTCTGCATGATTATGTATATGAGAAGAATTTATATATCTATTACATTTGCATTATATGTGTGTGTGTGTGTGTGTGTGTCAAAGAAGTTTGGTTTGAAGTAGTGGCGTGTCCCAACCTGGGTGGTCGGGGGACATTACAAATTGGTATCAGATCCCATGGTTTCAACACTAAACCTAAATGGGCCACGAATGTGGAATTGGAGTAAAAAATTTCAGAAGGAATTGATGTACAGAGTGCTAACAGAGCACTGGGGAAATACCTTGGTTGGTTCAAAAGCTCAGGAGGTATAGCAGTTTGATAAACCATGAAAACCACGGTATTGGGACACAAAGTTAAATTTGGTCCGTTGGATCTGTTCGAAAGAAGGAAAATCCCCCACAATCGTCATATCTGGAGAAGGTGCACGGAGGTTAAGCACAAAAGTCCTTCGAACTTTGTCCTCTAACTATTTTAAAAATTTAGTAGAGAAAAATCCCCAATTCTGGAACCAATCTGGACCATCCATTTCCAGAGACACGTGTCCTGATATTAAACAATGTTCAAAATTTGGCAGTTCGAGAGGGTTGTGGGGTGTTCAACAGAAAAATACTTTGAATTCCCATAATGACTCTCAATCGTAGATCATTCGAGTGGAGGAGAACCATTGAATTTATCAGGTAGTTCAGTGTTTCGGTGTTTGGGGAAATCCGTTGGAGGTTGTGCGATAAATAAATCAACGAATTTATGAAGCTACGAAAAGAAACTGTCGACATTCGACAGTTCAAGAGTTTTGACAATCTGTAGATGTGAAGGAATCCCCAAAATCCCATTTTTCCGAAGTGACGTGACATGATGATGTCATTGGGGGTGATGTGGAACCATTTGACATTTCAGTAGTTCAACAAGTTTGAGAAAGTGTCGATGACAATAAATCCCCAAAGTTTCCAAGAGTCGGATATGATGTGGCATGATGTTGTCACCTAGGATGACATGGACCTACCTAGGTCTTCTATGTGTCACTTGTTTTTTTACTTTTGACAGGCCCTTAGTACTGATTGGGACCTGACACATGTCACTCGACGGTGGGGCCATGTGTCACAACCTTGATTGGTGACAGTTGTACTATGTGGACCCTGAGAGGTTAAGAAGTTAGGGAGTTCAACATTCGGGGGAAAATTGTTGGAAAAACATCCGGACCTATGAAGTCCTGGAGTCCCGAAGTCCCAAAGTTCCGAAGTCATGAAGCAATGAAGTGACGTGGCTTGGTGAATTCACCTAGGGTGACGTGGACACACAATATGTGTGCCATGTGTCAGTGTGTTATGTTCTTTTGAAAGGTTTATTTTTCCATATCTAACTTGACATGTGTCGCCCCTCAGATTGGGCCCCATGTCCGCTTCTTGTAATCTTCCACATAGCACCTGGGTGTGTAGTACTAAGTGGACCCTAGGAGTTCTCTAATTCTCCGTTCGGAGGGAATGAAGTGAGAGGAAAGAGAAACCCCCAAAGCTCCTAAGAGTGAAGTAAATACTCACCATTCATTAGGAGAGGACACACAACAGTAGATCCCATGGTCTAGAGGATTCAAGGCATAAATAGTTGAGGTCAAGGACTTCCAGAGGCCTAAATTCTGGTGTCCATGTTGACCGTTGATCATAAAGGACGCGTGGAACCAGATCCCTTAGTCTAGAGGAGTGGTACTCCGGAGGAATTGAGTTGCATATTGTTGTGAGTATAGAACTCCTGAATGTTAGAGTTAATCTCGACTGTTGGTCGAGAGATGACACATGGAGGAAAGAGAGGGGATCTCCAGTGAGTTGACACTTCGAGAGATTTGTAGAGAAGTTCTTTGTAAACCACTGAATCCCAAAGTCTCGGAGATCTTGTCCACTATATATCTAAACAAGGAATGAGGATTGTCGATCTGTATGTACTTCGAGTATTCGGAGAATAGGCATTCAAGAGAATTGTATTGTAATAAAGGCAGATCCTCAAAGCCCCTGAGGCCCAAAGAACAGGATAAGCACCTATTTTTTAGCGTTGGGTCACAACTTGTAGTCATATGAATTTGGGGGCCGAAGAAAATGGGCTAGCGCCCGAAATTTTGTTTTAAGAACAGGAAATGGCTTAGAGAAGGAGCCTGTGGAATTTTTAATTGTATAAACCTATAGCTAATGAAGTAAGGAAGGCTTGTAAACATGAACAAAGGATCCAACATGGATCCAATATCCAATTCAACACTGAGTTGGAAGAATCCATGTACATGATTGCATCCCTGAAAGGACAAATTGTTCAAATGTCCATAACTTCCTGCTCAAAAATAAGAATTGAGCATGGAAATAGGCATTGGAAAGGTATCAAATAGTAGAATATAATTGTTCACAAATAAATTGGATATGAATAGTTATTTTCTCAGGAAATCAGAAGAAAAGAAGTCTGATTAATATTAATGAATCATAATGGTTTGTGTTTTCATGAAATTATTAAGAACAATTAGCCTGACAAAGTTCTGTTGGCTGCACATTTTTGCATAATTAAAAACTGTCAGATCAAGATTAGTACAGAGTTCATAGTGATGGATGATACACATGAGGAGGAAGGAAGGAATACTTAAATCTAGATGAGACCCTAAGAAAATTGCAAACAGATGTCAAGAGCCATAGGGATGATAATGAGAGGCTTCTGAAAGGCAACATTAACAAGACTTCAATATGAGGTTAATGAAAATCCTAGACATAATTGAAAAGAAGTTGGATAAGGAGAGTGGCTCCAGTGAATCAGGAAGCCATGGGACCCTTGAGGAAAAAGGAATATCAAGGAGTGGTAGTAGACATCACCATCACTCTCAAAAGCATTCCCACAGGAGAGCACACAACATCTCAAGTCCATCCCATGTCCGGAAGCATAGAAGGTTTGGGGTGGATGAATTGAAAGGAAAAATGAATAAGATCAAACCTGCTAATTTTGATAGAGAGAACAAGAAGGATGGAGATAATGAGACATGGCTGATAGGAATGAGAAAGTACTTCCAATTTCATAACTATTCTTCTCATGGAGAAAGAAGAATTGCTATCTATCAGCTGAAAGGAAAGGCATCCATGTGGTGGGATCAACTTGTGCAAGTGCAACAAATCAGAGAGAAAAATATGACTTGGAAGGAATTCAAGAAGCATTTTCAGAAGAAATACTTGACTAAGAGGTATGATGACAAAAATATGAAAGATTTCTTTGAACTCAAACTGGGAATAATGATTATTGATTAACATGAAAGGAGATTTTTAGAACTGTTGAAGTATGTCTCCTTCATCAAGGATGAAACGGTTAATATCTAGAGATACCTGACCGAGCTGCCATCTTTCATCAGTGATAATATTCAAAATGATTATCCCAAGACGTTGGAAGGATGAAGATGTTGAGACATGGATTCTAGGAATGAGAAATTACTTCTAATTGAATAACTATTCTTCTCATGGAGAAGGAAGAATTGTTATCTATCAGCTGAAAGGAAAGGAATCCATGTGGTGGGATCAACTGGTGCAAGTGCAACACATCAGAGAGAAAAATGCTTATATGATCAACAAAATGGAAAGCCTACCTTGCAGAAGGCTTGGGAGGATAAGAAGAAGTTTAAGAGGGAAAATAGGCAGAAGGGGAACAAGCCACCCTTTTTCATCAACAATCCTCAAGGAAAAATATCTTTTAGAGAGCAGAGAATGGTTGAGGTAGGTAGGCAAATGCCAAGGCAGACACCCATTCAATGCTGGGGTTGTAAAGGAGACCATAAGTATAGAGATTGTCCTCACAAAAGTGACAAAGTGAGAGTTGTCCATAATGTACAGCAAGAAAAAATAGTAGAGGACATGGGCATAAGTGTTCCAAGGATCTATGCAGCCCTGGAAAATAAGCAAGCATAGTTTCAATCACACATGATTGAAGTATAAGGTATGATCAATAACCATGCCTTTACTATTTTAATAGATTCAATATCTAGTCATAGCTATATAGATCCTAAGGTAGTGGAAATATTACTTTTTCCAAGAAGAAATCATGAGAAATCTTGTCTGGTACAGTTGGAAACAAGATCCAAGAGAAAAGTTGTTGAGCTGGTTAAATCATGTCTAGTGAACATGAATGGGCTATGTACCAAGAAAGATTTGAACATCCTACCATTGGGTTCAAATGACTGTATAATTTAAATGGATTGGTTGGACCAACACCATGTTGTCTTAGACTGTCATAAGAAGGAATTTACTTTCCTAGATGAGGAAGTGAACCCAAGAATAATCCAAGGAATTCCTAGGGCAGTTACTGTCCGATAGATCTTAGCAATGCAGTTGAAGAAGTGTTACAGGAAGGGCTACCAAATATTTGCATCTCATATGGAGGAAGCACCTAAGGATAAGGTGCCAAATATGGAGGATCACTCAGTCTTAAAAGATTTTGAGGATGTGTATAAGGAGATACCAGGACTACCCCCAAAGAGAGATATTGATTTCTCTATAAATTTGATGCCTAGAGCAGCTCAAGTATCAAAGAATCCCTACAGAATGAGTACACTAGAGATGAAGGAACTAAAAATGCAACTTGAAGAACTTCTGAAGAAGGGGTATCTACGCCCAAGTGTGTCACCTTGGGGTTCCCTAGTCTTATTTGTGAATAATAAATATGGGACATTGAGGTTATGTATTGACTTCAAACAATTGAACAAAGTGACTATAAAGAACAAGCATCCTTTGCCAAGGATCGATGATCTCTTTGATCAGTTAAAGGATGCAAGGATATTCTCAAAGATTGATCCCAGGTCAGGATATCATCAAGTAAGGATCAAAGATGAATACATCATCAAGATCACCTTCAGGACAAGGTATGGTTATTACAAAATCACAGTGGTGCCATTTGGATTATCAAATGTACCAGTTGTTTTCATGTGCTTGATGAATAGTGTTTTCCAAGAATATTTAGACAAGTTTGTCATTGTATTTTTGGATGACATCCTGGTATATTCCAAGTCATATGAATAACACGAGCATCATTTGAGGATGGTATTACAAGTGTTAAGAGATCGCCAGTTGCATGCCAAATTGATCAAGTGATCATTTTATCAAAACAAAATTCACTATTGGGGGCATATCATATCCGAAGAAGGGATAATAGTGGACGTCAAAGAGATTGAGGCCATTAAGGGGTGGACAACACCTAAGAATGTGATCGAATTCAGATCATTCATGGGTTTAGTTGGCTACTATAGAAGATTCATTACAAGGTTTTTGAGGATTTCTCACCCTATCACTTCCTTGCAAAGGAAAGGGGTGAAGTTTCAATGGACAACAGAATGTTAAAAGAGATTCCAACAATTGAAGCAGTGGTTAACCAGTGCTCCAATTTGAAGGATTGTTGATCCAAATGAAGATTTTGTGGTTTGCATAGATTCATGCAAAGAAGGACTTTGTGGAGTCCTCACTCAGAATGGGTTTGTGATATGTTTTGAATCCAGAAAATTGAAAGAGCATGAAAGGCTCGATGGAACTCATGATTTGGAGTTGGCATCCATAGTGCATGCCTTGAAGAAGTGGAGGCACTACCTCATGGGAAAGAGGTTTGAGATGAGGACAAACCATAATGGTCTAAAATATTTTTTTGATCAACCAACTTTGAATGCTAGATAGAGCATATGGTTGGAATTTCTCTATGAGTATGAATTTGATATTAAGCACATCAAAGGAAAAAAGAACAAGGTGGTTGATGCACTCAGCAAGAGAGTGCATGATTTGCATGCTACATCCATTAGCATGTATCAAATTGATCTTAAAGGAAGAATTTTTGAGTCTGCAAAAGATGATTTGTAGTACATGGAGTTGGTAACAAAATTGCAGCAAGGTAAAATGCAGTAGAAAGTTGAAGATTATGAATTGGAAAATGATGAAATTCTCTTGTACAAGAACATAATTTATGTACCCAATTCTCATGAATTGAGGAGTAATATTTTAAAAGAGATGCATAATGTACCTTATGTTGGATACCTAGGATATCAGAAAATAGTTTCAGTAATTAAGAGCCAATATTATTGTCCAGGCATGAATAGGGGTATTGTTGAATACATTGCTAAATGCTTGGAGTGTCAAAGGGTCAAGGTTGAGCATAGACACCCATCTGGGTTGTTGCAGCCATTACCCATTCCTAAGTGGAAGTGGGAAGTGGTGATAATGAATTTCATCACCAAATTGCATGGAACAAGCAAGCATCATGATATTATCATGGTGGTGGTGGACAAGCTTACTAAATATGTCCATTTCATTCATATGAAGGTTACTCACAAGGAACCCAAAGTTGTTGATATCTATATGAGGGAAGTAGCATGATTGCATGGCATACCCAAGACAATTGTGTTTGAAAAAGACCCAAAGTTTACCTCAAAGTTATGGAATGGGTTATTAAAAGAGTTTGGAACAAATATAAACTTCAACACAGCTTATCATCCTGCAATGGATGGGAAAACAAAAAGGGTGAACCAAGTGATAGAGGATATGCTAAGGATGTATGTGATGGAAAAACCATTTAAATGGGAAGATTATCTACACTTGGTAGAATTTTCCTACAATAATGGGTACCAAGTATCACTGAAGATGATCCCATTTGAGGCACTTTATGGAATAAAGTGCAACACACCAATAAGATGGGACAACCCAACTAATATAGCAGTAGTTGGGCCAGATTTGCTCAGGGAAATGGAAGAACAAATGTCAAATATTAAACATAATATAAAGGCTACCCAAGATAGGAAGATAAGCTATGCTAACAAGGGTAGAAATCATAGGGAATTTAAAGTGGGTGATCATGTTTTTTTGAAGGTGAAGGCCAAAAAAATTTCCCTGAAGTTGGGAAATGTTCCAAGTTGGCAGCTAGATATTGTGGGCCATTTGAAATCCTAGAGAGGACTGGACCAATATCTTACATGCTTGCATTACCTGTATCTATTTCTATACATAATGTAATCCATGTATCATTGCTTAAGAAACATATACCTAATGCTAATCATGTTATTGATTGGAATGTGATTCAAGTGGAGAAAGAAAGCGTTTTTCAAGTGCATCCAATACGTATTCTAGACTGGAAAATCAAATAGCTCTAAAATTGATCCATAGGGTTTGTAAAGGTCCAATGGACCTGGTATGGTCTTGAGGACACAACTTGGAAGCGTGAATATGTTATGTGAATAGAATACCCACATCGTTTTGAATATTTTTGAAAATCTTGTTGTAATATGTAAATAGGATGCACTGAGGAAAGTGCATAAATAAGGGGAGGGGATTGTAATACCCCAAGGTCGAGCCCCTTATTAATTGTAATAATGTTTAATGAATTTTATAGGCTAGTGAGCCAAGTATTTATAAGTTGGAGGCTTATGTGTTTATTAGGCCGAAGAGCCTAAATTCTAAGGCCAGTGAGCCTATTTTTGTATGTAATTATGCATATTATTAATAAAAATACATCACTGCATGTAGACCAACCATGAAGAAAGTGTTATTGGGGACTAAGATCCATTAGGAAGGGAAAGGGAAGGGGGATGAGAGGCTAGGAAAAAGGGGCTAAGCTTGAGGGCTTAACCCAAGGGAATATTATAATGTATTTCCTAAATTACTACAGTTTAGGAAATAAACCTTGTTATCCTAAGTTCCTTTGGGGGGAAGAACTAACTCCAAGTGGAGAGGAACGAGCTCCTAAAGATCCAAGTGTCATCTAGGATGTATGCATATTTATGTGAGAAATTCCATCTTTTTGGGGGGTCACTGACCATTCTTTCCATCATTTTCCCAATTCCCTCATGCACTGAGCAGACACACAGTCAGCCATTTCCTCCATTGTTGAACCCTCTGCCATATTTAACCTCCGTAACTTGCACGCACTGATATTTTGTTGAGCCCGTAACCTACCTTACTCAATTTTTCTACTGTGGTTTCCCGTTGGACATAAGAAGTAGGTTTTCAAGCCTATGGTTAGAAGAGGTGGGTTGTCAAGCTTGTGGGTTGAACAAGAAGGTTTCTAGGCCTATGGTTAGAAGAGGCAGGTTGTCAAGCTTGTGGGTTGAAGAAGCAGTTTGCCAGGCCTGTGAGAAAATATGTCCAAGTGAGAGAGATAGTTAGGGAAGTGATTTCTCCTAGAGGGAGCCCAACAACAGCTACAGAGCTCTGAGAATTCTTGATATGTCTTGTTGTTGAGGCCCTGGAAGGGAAGTGGAGCAGTTGATGGACCGTGGAATAGTGAAGGTGTATATTCTCGGGGTGGAATAGGCATGTGGGGAATGAGAATTTATGAGTGGTGGGAATAAGTAGGCTTCTTAGAGGGAATCCTTCCTGTTGCATTGTGCATCTTTCTGTAGTCTCATCCTAGCCTAGGATTTCTTTTTCCCTGGGTGGAGTTTAGTCCCAGCTCGAGGGTGACCCACTATTGATAGCTTGGAGAAGTGTGGTCTAAGGCTGAGAGGTTCATGGAAGGTCTGCATATAGTTTGTGAACTTCTCATAAAAAGACAAGTACCGATTCTATATTAATTTTACATGGTGTGTTTAAGTATATGTCTGAAGTTTATCAAAATTGCATGTGTTTATTGCATGTATGTTTTTACTATCACTTCCGCATGATTATGTGTATGAGAAGAATGCTTATATCTGTTACATTTTCATTATATATATATATATATATATATATATATATATATATCAAAGAAGTTTTGTTTGAAGTAGTGGTGTGTCCCTGACCTGGGTGGTCGAGGGATGTTACAATGTGATTTTGGAGTCTCAGAAGTTGTGTACTTGGGTAATATTGTTGGAAAGGATGGTGTAAAGGTGGACCAAGTTGTTTGGATATTATTATGAGATTTCCTACAAGAATGGAAAATAAAATGTGTTGGTTGATGTGCTTTCTAGGAAATGTGAATAATAAGGGTCCCTCTTTTCTCTCTCATTCATTGTTGTTGACTGGTTTCAAGATGTTCACCAAGAATGGTTACAAGACCCCAAAATTTCTAACCTAATCCAAAGCCTTCAACAGGGTCCCCAAGCTTCTACAAGGTAGTCTTGGAACAAGGAGGAGTTTCTCTATAAATATTTCTTTTATTTAAGAAAATAGTTGACCCTTAAATCCAAGGTGCTCTCTCAGTTTCATGCTTCACCTACATTGGGCCATTCATGTTTTACCAAAACTTATGAACGAGTCAAACATTATTTCTTATAGGATGGTATGAAACAGGACATCTGCACCTTTCTGGCTAAATGCGATACCTTTCAACACAATAAAGGAGAGACTGCCAAACCTCCTAGCACACTCCAACCACTTCTTCTTCCACCTACAATTTGGACAAATATTTCTATGGATTTCATTTTTGTCTTACCAAAATAAGGTAATAAGTCATTCATCATGGTGGTAGTGGATTGTCTTTCTAAATATGCTCATTTATGTGTTCTTCAACACCTGTTCACAACATCTACAATTACTCAAATTTTTATCAATAATAACTTGAAACTCCATGGAATGCCTCATTCTATTGTTTCTAACCGTGATCCCACTTTTACCATCAATTTTTGGAAAAAAATACTCAGGCTCCAGGGGACCCAATTGCATCTCCATACAACCTATCATCCCCAGATTGATGGCCAAACAAAAGTGGTCAACAAGTGTTTGGAAACATATTTGAGGTGTTTTTCGTTAGACTGACAACATTAGTGGGTTCAGTGGTTACCCCTATCTGAATGGTGGTACAACACCTCTTATCATAGTGTCACTCGCATGAATCCTTTTGAAGCACTCTATAGACATAAGCCACCATTGGTTCTCCCATACATGTCGGGTGTCTCCAAGGTTCAGGAGGTGACCATAATCTTACAGTCTTCATGACCATTCTCCATACTCTGAAAGAAAATTTGTTCATGGCTCAAAATCACATCAGGCAATAGGTAGATCATGGTCATTTTGAACGTCAATTTACTAAAGGGGACCAAGTGTTTCTCCATTTACAACCATACAAGAAGACTTCAATAAAATCTTATCAATGTCAAAAACTTTCCCCCAAATTTTATGGTCCTTATAATATTCTCAAACATGTGGGACTAGTGGCCTATCAACTATGTTTTCTCAATCACTTCAAGATACATCCAATTTTCCCTGTCTCATTCCTGAAGAAAGTGATTGGAACTAAGTGCCACACCGAGACCATCCTACCAGAGTTGGATGAAGAAGGTTCCATTTGGTTGCAGCTACAAGCAGTATTGGACCAATGAGAGTGTCATCTATGTTAGCACACCATCCAGGAAGTTTTGGTGAAATGGAAGGATACTCCACCCGAATATTCCACTTGGGAGATGAATACCATTCTACAACAGTTCCCTCATATTAATCCTTGAGGAAAAAAAAAATTCAAGGGGGAGGGAATGTAAACTCCCTAACATGCCCTCCGCCTTGAAATATCATGGTACTTTATAAGCAAGGATGTTTCAAAGAAAAAATGTCACAATATCGACTGAGTAAATAACCAGTTAGGACCTATGGTTCCGTGGTTTTTTAGGACAGAGTTAGTTTATGGGATTTATTGGGGGTATTGTAGGTTTAGAGTGAGAAGCGCAGAGCTAGGGTTGGGATATGAAATAATGAAGGGGAAATCAAGGGGATGGTTGGGAGAGAAGGTGGCTTCGGTCATCTTGGCAACAATAAACCCTAATCGAAAACAACTCTTACCCTAATTCTTGAAATCAACGTAGAGATAATTTTAGGGCATACTTGGAAGTTAAGAAACACATGGATGAGGTTAATTTGGTGATGTGATGTTGTCGTTCTTGCAATGGATTATTGATGAGCTCACTTCGATGCTCTCCTATTGTTTTTGCTGACGATAGACATAACGGTAAGAGGGTAGGGGGGAGGAACACCTTTTTATATATTGTGGGTGTGTATCGAAACATGATCACCAAATGGGTGTCGAGGTTTTAACCGGAGGCGATGGCGTGAAACCCTCTAGTGAGAATTGAAAGTGTAGGTGATAAATTCCCCAATATGCACTGAAGGATATGGTATGAAAGTCTTTGGTGTATACTAAAGACAGTAATGAGAAGTATGTCAATGAGACCTTTTCAGAGGAGATGGGAACTCCTCTGATTCGATCTAAGGTGTTTGTAAGTCCTTTGGTCGAACCACAGGGGTTAGCAAGAAGTTGTGTGGCTGCTAATTTAGTCCTTTGGAGGAGTTCAGGGGAACAATTTTTCTAATGACCAAAACGTTTTTTCAAAATATAAGTATCAAGAACAAATATGCAACACATACCAAACTAAGAAAATTAAAGTAGCCTGCTCAGAGAGAGATAATCAAAGATCAACCCATAAGGAAAATTTACAATTCAAAGGCTTTTATAGGGGACAAAAAGGGGTCCCATTTTCTTGAAGAGGAGGCTTTACAAGAAAAGGGAGGTTGTGATGTCTGGCATAACACATTGATATTAATACCAATGAGTTTGACCTTATTCTACAAATTTTATTTCCTTTCAACATGAATATAAATATTATAGGCCTTCACTGCCTATTATATATAAGTAGTTATCTTATAATTCGAAACATTTCAATACCATGCTAACATCCATGTCACCATATCCCTACAAAATTTCATCTTAATGTTCATTGATAGTTCACTATAACTCTAACCTCAGGTTTTTTCATGCAATTTGCAATTTGCGTAGGTAGAATGGTCATTGTAAGGGATTCCATCCCTTAATCATCTATATAATTAGATCGTTCTTCCACCATGAAATCTTATCAACCTTAATCCTTTTCTTTGGAATTAATTTGGCAATGTTTGAGACAAAATTGATTTCCCAACACAATAAATCAAAATAGATAACAAATATTTGATACCGAATTTCTTGGAACCCCATGGATGCTCTTGTATCACATACCAAATCCAAAAATATCATAACACTAGTAACCTATTAACATATAATCCATAATGTTATTGTGGATTGTATTTGCATGATCAAATAACAATTGGAGTATATGATGAACTAAATAATTCTTTAATTATAAGAAATTTCTCGGTGTGGAGAAGATAATAAGATCATAATATGACATAACTTGGTGTAGACTTCAAAAAAATAATGATAATTCATATCTAAGAAGAAATCAAAAATAAATCATTGATGAACATTGCATTACGGTACATTGATAGTTAAGAAAGGACTCTCTATTTTCATTGTGTTGGTTATCTCATGAAATTGGTAGTCGTGAGAGATCCATGAAAAAGTTTGAATCATTTGCGAGTGGTGACATGATCCAAATGTGAAGTTTAGTTGTTTTGATATTTGAGTTAGTAGAAAATAACATTCATTTAAGTTTTTCAATAGTTTTCTTATAATGAGTTATTTCTACATTATGTATGCTAATATATTTTTTCATCCTAAGGTCTGTGTAGTCTCCCAAGACCATGGATGAGTAGAGTGAATATGGATTTGAAATAACAAAGATGGATTTTCAAGCACCTTTTAACAAAATGCTATGAGCATTAATACTATTTATTGGGTGTAGTTGGAGCTTGATGTAGTATTGCCTTTTTGGATTAGCCTTAATGGGTGGCAACTTTCTTGGAAGGATTCAACAAAAAATAGAGAAACTAAAAACTTTTTGAGTATATATTTGGATTAGAAGTAACTTTGTAAGTGTGTAAAAACTCTTTTAATCAACTCAACACGATGTCACATTTGTCTCTGTAAAATTTGAAGGTGGCTTCATTTCTTTTAATTATGTTTAGAAAAGATGTATAAAATTTCCCAGTTAATAGTTATAACGTCCTAAGATATGACACTAAGATATTGTCATTTTTCCATGGTTGTCTATAATTATGGTTTTCTAATTTATTTATGACTATACTATGTTCATTCTCTGTTCTCTATTTTCTTCGTGACTACACTCAACATAATAATGATTTATTATTTAGATGTGTGTCACAAATTCTTCACAAAGAGATGAAGCATAATGGTTTGTGTGTATAGAGGTATAATTATGATTTGGAAGTGATAAGAGAAAATATTTGATTTTGAAGAGTAGAAAACAAATATAACATTATAATTACATAATATTCCATTCAAATAATTGTTTAAGTTTCAACATTTATCAACATGTCATAAACATATTTTTCTTTAATATATATATATATATATATATATATATATATATATTATTCATTTCTACATTAATTCCTTTTTGGAAAATTCTATTGTCCTAAAAATCATAGTACATTGAAACTTATATATGTTACTCTATGCCACATCTCTCAACTAATATGAGATTAAATTGTTGTATAGAGAGATTTCTATGTGAAATTTAATTATCATAATTTGAATTTTTAGTAATATTTTTTTATCTCACTTCCTCAACCTCAAAAACATTGTTAAAAAATTTACCATTCAATTCACTTTTTAAATCTTAAATTCTCTAATTCTTAAAACCTTAAATTTTCTAGTTCTTTCCATGCCTTGGCTATGTCGTGGTAAATTATAAGTAAATGTGAAATAGTTTCCTCACATTCCTTCCACCCTACACACCTACAAGTCAACTATTTTTTCCGTAAGTTATTTCAAGTGAGAACTTTATTTTAATGCCAACCACATAAGAATGCAAGTTTTTAATGAATACTTTGATATCTTCGTCCACGGCCAAATTCAAACTAAACTAATTTTTATATGATTATTATAATTTGAATTACTTTGATATTTATTCAATTAATAATTTCATATATATTTAAAGAATCACAAGTAATCACTTACCCTCTTAAGGTCCGATAGACCAATTAGGTCTTAGTAGATGTTAATCATCATTATCATCATCAATTTATTTTATTATTTATAATTAAATTAATATCATAAATTAATGAATCCCTGAAGTATAGGATAGTGGGTGACATAGTGTATTGTTAAAGCACTCTGTGATATTAAAGTCATTGGTTCTAAACTTGTAAGGATAAAAAATCCAACCATGTTAAAGGTTGGTGTAGCTCAGGCTAATTCTAACAAACAAAAAAGAAATATCATAAATTTATTTAATATTATAGTTTATTTTTATTAAAAAAAACTTTTATTATTCAATAAAATCAATATGGTTCAAATGCAATAAATTGTTTCCAAACCAAATCTACAACA
Source organism: Picea glauca (assembly GCA_000966675.3). Classification (NCBI taxonomy): domain Eukaryota; kingdom Viridiplantae; phylum Streptophyta; class Pinopsida; order Pinales; family Pinaceae; genus Picea; species Picea glauca. Next base: position 557,628 of record JZKD02S2307343.1, read on the forward strand.
ATAAATATTAGGAATGAAGATA
>JZKD02S2307343.1:592467-612505 GCA_000966675.3 Picea glauca
AGAAAGTGAGTTATTTAGTGTGTGAGAGAGAGAGAGGTCATAGAGAGAGGGTAACATAAAGGGAGAGAGAGAGAGAGAGAGAGATTTTGGGAGGGAGTGAGAGATGGGGAGAGAGAAATAAGTGGTTGGACTACACAATGATGTCGAAAGAAGTGGATGGAATAAAAAACAGAGATCAATTTCCCTTAGACACTTGTAATGGAGTGCACAATGATGTCCAAAGAAGTGGCCAATGAGACTCTCCTATGCTCTCTAGTCTCCCTTTATTGTTCCTCAAGGGTTCGTAATATAACCAAACCCTCATCAATTTCAGTGTTTACATTGTGTGGTGATGGTAGCTTGGGGTTTTGATCTTCTTGGTTTTCTTCTAAGTCGCTTAAATTGTCTTGGGGTTCCATTGTATTATATATGTTGCAATTTAAAAGCCATGGCATGTAAATTAGGTTGATTTTTTATTTTAAATGCAGAATTACATTAAAAAAAAAAATAGATTGTTGGGAGCTAAATACTAAATTGGAATGACTAAATTGGATTAAAATTAAGAAGCCATGGGATGTAAATTAAGTTCATTTTTTTATTCAAAATAAAAAATTACATTTATTTTTTAACCTTCTCCCTTTCTTCCTCTTCTCTAGCTCAACTATATTTTCCCAATGAGAGAAGAAGGAGTGTGATTTGTGCACAATGGGCACAAATGACACTTGAGCCCTTTAAATATTTTTATGAGTAAGATTGAGTGGGTGTTCTTAAGACTAAGCAGGTCGTTTTGCCACTAAACTTGCTTGAAAATCTAAGTGGAGGTTCAGCCATATCCAAACCTATAGGTATAGGAACGGGTGGGCAGATGTTCTTAATCATACCCTTGCCACTTTTTAGGCCACTAACTTCTTGTGTTCTTAATCATGTCCTGGCCACTTTCTAGGCCATGAACTTCTTGCACTCACCCGTATGCAAATACATAAAAAATATGAATTCCTCTCCATTTCTTTGTTTTGACGTTATTTTTCTATAGGCTACACAATTCAGTTATTGACCAAAGACTTGGCTCTGTAGATTCCAAATATACAATTTTTTTTTAAATTAATAATGTTTACTATTTTTAACCTATTTTTGTCTTGACATATATCAAAATCCTAGAATACATACCTCTTATTTCTGCTATAAATCTTTTTAGGCTTAACCATTTCTATGAATACATAGTTATTCACAATTTCTATGAATACAAGTTGTATATTCAAAAAGATAATTCAATTTTATAGGTTTCATCTTCTTACACCATATTCAAATTCATTGTTAAAGTACCTCCAATAATCCCTCCAAGTTAAAAAATTGGTGTTTTTAGAAGTTTGCATTACCATCATTAGCTTGCACTCACTCTTAATTAAACTAATGTAATTTTGTATTATTAATGTATTAATTCTTTACTATTATTTTGTATGTATTACTTTATTATTATTTTAGTCATATATTCATATATTATTAATGTATGAATATAGTATTAATGTATTTATACTTAAATAATGTATTAAATTATAATATTTCAATTAATTATTGCAATATATTATTAAGACATTTATTAATTAACATGTTATATTAATATATTATATAATACATCAACATATATCTATTTTAATCCTAGATGTATCCAGCAAACTTTTATTATATACATTTTTTTTATTATTTTGTAGATTGATTAATTTAGCCAACTTCTTGTTTATATATGTTTTATTTATTTATATATATTTTAATGTATTTTATTATTTTATTATTAATTTAATATTAATGTATTATTTAGTGTATTTTTTAAGATTATTTTAATGCAATTATTTTAGAGTCTTTCAACCCAATTAATGTATTGATACTTTAATTTATAATTACATTGAAGTATTAATTAATTAATACCTTAATACTTTAACATATTAACTTATTTATGTATTGGTAAATTAATTAATAGACCATTAATTAAGTCTATAGGCCTACACCTATTGATAATGTGCACAATTAATGATCTTTTAATCTAAAAACCTAATTTGATGGCTAGCATATTCTTAGTTGTCCTCTCAAATCAATAAATATGATTCATTGTTCATAACTTCCTTACATTTATGAATGCATCAGTTAACATGTTTGATTGAAGTGTTGGAATGTGAACCGCAACTGCCTCATTATTAATTCATACAAGAAATTGAGTGGGTCTAATGGTTAGACAAGTGTTTTCAATAAGAGGGGAGTAGGGTATGTATACCTTGACTTTACCAGTCAAATCTTTGTATAATAACAAATAAATTCATGTTATAACTTTATAAATTTTATGTTTTTATTAAATTAAAAAATCAAAAAATAGTCAAAAATATGTTTAATCAAATCAAAATGAATGCTTCAAAATGAAACATGATATAACAACATAATAATAATAATAACTAATTAGTCATGAAATCCCAACATAATAATAATAACTAATTCATTGAACTAACTGAAATTACAAGTTCAATGTAAGTAGTCTAATTCAGTACCAATTTCACATCAAGGTTAACTATAAAAAATTATGAGAATGTAAATAGCTAAAGCATTCCTTGTTTCAAACTCTCATAAAGATTGACCATCGATGCGATTTAAGAAAGCTTTCTCTTCCATCGATGCAGATCAGATACTTAAATTTCCAAAAAGAAATTGATTGGCCAACTGCTTGAAGAATGGAGCATCAATCATATATAATACATCATCAAGCATGGTGTCTAGCTACCAAAGGACCAAATCATGAGGCCAGAACCGAGCTTACCTCAGTGATACCTTTCATGGACGTCAAAAAAACCTTTAGTTTAATACACCTTCTGTCTCGAAGTTGGATAGGTATGGCCTTCCCTCTGCACTAGAAAATATTTAACTGAAGTCACTGATTTTATTTTTAAATTATAGATCCGGTATTATGTTGCGTGTAAAGGTTATTGAGTTATTGAACTGACTTGCAATATAAGTTAAAGAAAGTAAGCGCTACATTACATTTGGAAGTAATTTCATGGTCTTACGATTTATCCTGTTTTGTAGTGGCTCTTGATGTTAAAGAATTATAAGTGTGGTGATATTCATTGGAGGGGTTATCTTCAAGAAGGAGTTATAATCCAAGCTTTGATAGTTGGATGGATTTGGGTCTGTTTAGGTATCTTACAGGGAGGGGGGATGTTGTATGGTCGACGGTTTTGTGAGAGCACGTTAACGATCATGAAGTTCCTAACAATCTGAATCCTATAAGTTACCATGCAAACGATCATTAGCAATCGATGTGCCAGTACTCAGAGGCATATGGTAAGTTTTTGTAAGTCGTGATCTTTACCTTTAAGCAATAAGAATAAGAATATGAATATTAGGTTTTCTGGATGTTTATCATGCAAATCCGTGCAAATCCGTGTTTTGTTTAGAATACAATTTTGCTAATTTGTTTTATATTTTTCGCACAATTATTTTATGTTACAATTTATATGATTTTGAGTTCATGTGTTTAACAAATCATATAAAAGTGACTCTAGAATACAATTTTGTTAACTTGTTTTATATTTTTCGCACAATTATTTTATGTTACAATTTATATGATTTTGAGTTCATGTGTTTAACAAATCATATAAAAGTGACTCTCTCAAGAGAGTGGTATGATGTTATGTTGTTGGGAGCATGGAAGAAACAAAATACATAATAGTTTATGTGTATATGAATTATGATAAAATAGCATATGAAAATGTATTATAAAAATTAATGTGAACCATTGGTAAAAGTACATTGATGATAAGGATTGTTTGATTTAGTAAATTGTATTTTGATAAGTTTTGTAATTTTGTAAGTTAGTTATAGGGAAATTGTAATCAAATAAAAACATTGATACCTTAGGGAAATTGTAATCAAATAAGAACATTGATACCTTGTCTTCAGTGGATATTTTCTTACCTGGTAATGCTTCAGTACCAAGTAAACTTACCCATTTCAATAACATATTATTATGATTAGGGTTTTTCCACTTAAATTTATATACTATATAGATATATTGTTGAATGTATTTATGTTATCATTTTTTTTCCATTTTTATTTTTGGCTTTGGGATATAATTTATATCTTCTGTGTGCTCCTGTTTCCAGCACCATGGTCATACATGATGTATTGGCATTTCTCCCTTTCTCCGTGCCTAAGAATTTAACGGTGTAGCGATGCTTGAACTGTGGCGCAATCCCTCGACCTTTTTGGCGAAGGTAAAAGAAAATGTCAACACCAAAAATTTGGATAAGCAGAATTATAAACTTTAAGTGATACAATTCTTGGATGTTGTGCCCCTCATGAGATAATTCTACTTCTTAGGGCTGGGTTGGAGGTAAAAGAAAATGCCAAGACTAAAGACTAAATCGTAGATTATATTTAAATATTTAAAAAAATGTGCTTTCTCTCCAACTTTTTGTCTTACCTGTACATATTTGATTTCTTATATCACGGGTACCCGGTATCCAGTTGCACCTATGGCAACGTGGACTAATTACACCTATGGCAACATGGACTAATTACCAAACCCCATATTAAAAAAAAAAAAAATTTAAGCCAAAAATCACCCAACACAGATAACACAGGTCCAATTCCAAATGCAGATATATAACCATAAGACTGAGACGTAAGAGAGAATGCATATATATAACAATCAATATAGATATGTAAGAGAGAAATTGGAATAACACTAATATTTACTATACCATTGTGACGGTAATTTATTTTTCACGCATAAGTAGTGACATCTACTGACTGGGATCAAAAGATGTACTATTAAAACACTAGTACTCTTCCCATAACAGAGTAGCGGAGTAGTAATATATCAGTACAAACTTTACCTGTTGAAACTCTCACAACACGCAGCTTTAACGTTAAAAAAAAGTTTGAAAAAAAAAAACTGTAAATACCACACACATATTTCATTTAACACTAGTTCCATCCAATCTAATGTTTGCAAACTCAAACCATGAAGTCCAGAAAAATGTAACTAATGACCAGTACTAACCACGAAATTGTCTATTGTCAATTTGATCCGATGGTCTCTCAAAATACTCTGAGGAGAAGCATGCTCATCCCGGAGGCCATCTTCCCATTTGGGGCAACATTCCACCTCTATTTCTTCAAGATTGCTCAGCCTCTGTAATGCCTGGGGCATTTGCTTGAGTTGGTTGCACTTTTTAGTTCGCAAGAACTTCAACATTGACACTGTTTTTTCTTGGAGAGACGAAAAATTTTCAGGTCTTGGAGCTGGGTCAATCCTTTTAGTGTTGGAAGTATTAATTACGCCGAAAGGCATACACTTATTGACAATGGGCAGATTTAATAGGGGTTTAGTGCTTAATAAGTTTTCTATGGACAGGATTAAATATGGCTGGAATATTCTTAGTAGTCACACAAAATAAATGGTTGTGATTTCAATCATTAACTTCCTAGCTATTATAAAGACATCCGTTTATGTGTTTACTTTTTTACATTTACCTAATCATATTTAAAAATTACTTTGATAGATAATTGATTGCCACGTAAGTGACAAAAATTAAAATATTAACACCAGATAAATGAAGCTCAACCGTTTATTTGTTAATCAATAATAAAATTTAATATATTCTTTTAAGAATTCGATTCATCCTTTCGGCGTTCACCAGTAGCTATTTAGCTGCTGTGCTAGTTTCTACCTACCATCAACCACCAAAGTTTGAGAGAATTCCACCGACAGCCACGGACGGTTCCAGATATTTCAGCTGCGAGAACTCTCTGGATTCTCCAAAGTCTTCCAAAGCCTGCATAAATATGAGGCAGATGTCTGTTTTATTCATCAAGCAATAGAATTTCTTTTGTGGGTTATTTGTCTATGTTATTCTGCTTCTGACCCCTTCATTTGGTATCAGAGCACAGGACTGGGCTCACTCCGTCACGGGAGGGCCCGGGATCCTGAGAGGAGTCAACCCAGCAGTGGAGAGTACGTGGAGGAGGTCCCGTGTGACACTGAGGAGAGTCGTGGGAGCTAAAGAATTTGTCTCTGAGATATTTGCTTGTCTGTCCATCCGCAGAATACGTTGCATCCAGTATGTGACTGCTTATTGTCTCAACTGCTGGTGAGAACCCTGGAGATATTTTCATGGGCGTGTACCACACAGTGTTTGATTATGGAAACTCGAGAGTGGGATTTGCTGAAGTTGTTTGAGGATAGACATATAACATGTACATGATGCGACAGTGCACTATATTGATTCCAATCTTCATCAGGGAACTAACGAAGCAGAGTAGAGCAGTTTACTGGGGATTGAATCCAGAAAAGATTTTGAAGATGGAGCAGTAGGCGACATTGTTTACCAGTGAGGAGCTGTAGGCGGATGACGTTGGAGTTTGCAGTAAGCAGACAACATGAACATATTGCCACGATTTCCTACTCAAAGATATTCGGGCTCGTTTGAAGCTATGTGTGAGCAATTGAATCATTTTTTTGTGCATAACATTATTCCTTTGCTTCTTCCCACTCATCGTGGTATCAGAGCACGAGGTTGAATCCCTAAATAAGGCATGAGGTTTGTCTAGAGGCAAACGAGGAGCAAGGGATTTGCCTAAAAGTTTCCATTTTCAGGCTAAGATTCATGAGGTTGTCCAGGCTTGATAATGTCCGAGGAGGAATGAAGCCCAAAAGTTTCATGTTTCTCAAGTAAATAGAGGTGAAGAAGCTCCGTGCAGATGAGGAGGAGCCAGTTGTGGGTTTTTAAGCGCTACTCCATAATCAGAAACACATAAGCAAATCTTGTGGTTTTCTGTCTGTTATGAGCTGAGGAGAGATGGGCGTGTGGAGGCTAGATGATCATTGTGTAATTGTGATCAACAGACGTGTGAAGAGGACAAGAGGAGTCCCTGCATGAAAGAGTCCCGATGTATGTGCTGGAAGGGAGGATGTTTGCATCTATTTGGCTTCTGGTTCGGTACTTGGTTTTGCTTTTGCAGTTAGTCTTCTTTTTATGCAATAATTTTTTTTTACAATGGTTGCTTGGTTGTTATGGTGCTCAATATGGATGTCTTTGTTTTACTTTGAAACAACGCCCTCAACGGGTTTAGTATAGACAGAAGTTATTTGGAATACTCTCTTCATTTTGGAGTGTTAGTCTGGGTATTTACACAAGAAATTTAAAGGTAGTACGAGTCGTGTGTGATTTCAAATTGGAGTTGGCAGACTTTTGATGCTAAGAGTGAACGATGTTTGCATTTTTTATGTGCACTCATTTTTTTGGATAGAAGTGGATAATATTTGGCATCTAATGTGTTAGGATAATGCTAATAAGCAATGAGCTTATTGGACAAATTGAATGGGTTTATATGTAATGGGCTTATAATTTGGGAATTTAGTAAATAATGCTTCTTATACCTGTGATAAAATGTTATAATGATAAGTGATGTAAGGGGTGCATGATCGATAGTACCCGACACCCTAGAGTTTTTTTTTCCAAAGTTGTAAAACTTAGCCATAGGCATAGGCAAGCTATATTCCCCAAAAGGTTTTTGGTCCAAAGTTGTAAAGCTTAGCTATAGGCAAGGCAAGCTATATTCCTCAGGTGTTTAGTAAGCCTTGTTGAGACAGACCTACATGGATTAGAGTGATCATGTAGAATGTATCCCTCTTCGGCATAAAGAGTCGATGTGGCATCAAGCTCTGGAATTAACCACTAGGTAGGTACGAGGGTGGCAGGTGTACTCGTATCTAAGTTTGATGTGATCAGAGAAGTTAGATCTTCGATTAAGGGGCGGAATGTGAGATTAAGTAATCTCAGAGTGTGAGTTGGTTGGGACCAAGTTATGACTAAAGGAGTCTAATGTATTGATGAACCATGTACGTAAAAAGGATAGAGTACAACGGATGGTACCCATGTATCTCTGTACATGGATCTCTTTTTATATGGACATCAATGATCAGTTGTTTGCAGGTGCAAAAGAAAGATGCAAAAGGAAGAGCATTAATCAATGTTATGCAAGTACAAAGAATAAGCAAAAATAGTTTGAGGATGTAATAAAGTAGCACATTGAAGGAAGCCCAACCGTATGAAGACATAAACTAAAGATGACGAGTCATCAGATAAAGACCTAACCAAGACATGTATTCGTTAAGGAGAAGACATTGCAGATCAAAGGATTGACATAAACATTGGCCATTATAAATGTTGATGTAAAATGTAATTAGTAGTAAAAATTAGGAGGAGTGTTGGAGGTATCCATTATAAATGTTGATATAAAATGTAATTAGTCCTAAAAATTAGGAAGAGTGTTGGAGGTATTAATTTCGACCTACCAACAACCACCAAACTTCGAGAGAGTTCCACGGATAGCCACGAATGGTTCCAGATATTTCGGCTGCGAGAACTCTCTAGATTCTCAGAGTCTTCCAAATCCTGCATAAATATGAGGCAGATGTCTACATAAATATGAGGCAGATTCGTCCATTGCAAGGCTGCATTGGGTGCTTTCGATTCCCTTATGAATACTAGAGCGCCTTTCAACGTCCTTAAATAGATGAGCTTAGATATTACTCCAGACAACGACTTCAAATTTTTGCATCCCTTCACATTCAAATGAAGCATAAATTTGTGCCCACCTATCCCCAAATGCAGGCTGCTAAGATGTCGGCACCCACTAATATCGAGAAACTGGAGGCGCTTCAGACCACTCGAGGACTCTGGCAGCATCGTTATGTTTGTTCCTGATAAGTTCAGGAACTTCAGGTGCTTTACATTCCCGATAGACATGGGCAATGATCCGATAGAAAGTCTGACTTAAATCTCGGACAATCAAATACTTCAAGCTATCAAAAAAAGTTTCAGGAATTGATGTAAGCTTGGTGCTATTCCATAGCAATAGAGTGCGGAGCCCTGGACACTAGATTGCTTCTTTGATTGTGGATATATCGTTTTTAATCAAAGAAATTCTACGTACGCCCTGACACTCATCAATGGACAATTCTTTTAATTCTTTTCCGGGATTTAAGAAACATGTAGATTCCTTATGAGATTCCAGAAGAGCTAAATCATGCAGTTGACAATACTTTACTCACCCAACCCTTGAAATTTCTATCATGCATCGATTTATAAGTTTCTCTATATAAGAGCGTCATTGGTCTATTGCATCTCCTCCTTCTTGGGTAGAACTTGAAGTAGATGAAACAAATCCTTCAACGATCCACACATGCACAAGGTATTCTGATTTTATTTGAGTATTTGGTGGAAAGGCAGAACAGTAAAGAAAACAGGGGTTTCAGAAGGCATGGCAAAGCTTGGTAACTTAACCGGAGAGAGGGCATAACGCGGTCTTTTATGCCGTCTGCTTCATTTACACGATCCATGTCATTGAGACGATCCAAGGTGGATTGCCATTCATTAGGAACCCTTCTTAACCGTGCCACAGAGGCTGCTATTGGTTTGATGGCCAAGGGTATTCCTGAACATTTTTGCACAATATCGCGGGCGATGCTTGTGAGTCGTTGATCGTCTTGCAGTGGATGATTAGGGAAATTAGCATGAAAACAGAACAATTTCCAGCTGTTATCGTGGGACAAAAATTTCATATGGTGAGTATGATGAGCTCCCATAGCCTCTGCAACTATGTTGTCCCGGGTGGTCACCACAATCTTATTTTTGCTATTCAATGGCAGCTGCAAACCGATCTTTTCAAAAGCATCTTTGTCCCACACATCATCTAGAACAAATAAACAACGCTTTTTTTCTTGATTTTTATTCTTACCTTCTAAATGTTTATTGATTCTGTCCCTGTGCTCCTCTTCGCTGAGCTCGTTTATCTTATAACCTTGATCGTCTTCCTCAGCAAGTTTCAGCTGCCTGCCCGAAACCAAAAGTAGTTGTTTAACAAAAGAATTTGGCGAAACTGCTAGCCAAACTAGATGGTCGAAACAGTCCCTGACCCTTTGGCTACTGAAGACATGTTGGAGCACAAGTGTTTTGCCAAGGCCTCCCATGCCAACAACGACAATGACTCCAAATACGTCTTCCAATATCCATTGACTATTGGCATCGATGTCTTGCTCCATGCCAAGTTTTTCGGCTACCATAGAAGCCAAGCTTTCTGTAAGCCCGCTAACAACAACTTGCTCCATCTTTCGTCGGACGATTTCAGTAAGATTAATCATAATTAGTTATAATAATCTTTTTAATTAAATAATCTTATTTTTAATATCTATTTATTGTTATTTTTATTTATGACGGCATAATCATAAAACATAAAAAAATAATCATACTCTTACCATATCTATTTATTGTTATTTTTATTTATTTTATTTAATGTTATTTTTATTTATGACGGCATAATCATAAAACATAAAAAAATAATCATACTCTTACCATATCTATTTATTGTTATTTTTATTTATTCTATTTATTGTTATTTTTATTTATGACGGCATAATCATAAAACATAAAAAAATCGTACTCTTACCATGACAGATATATTGGATACGGAAACAGTACTACCGTGAATGGAAAAATAAATAACACTCGACCTAATTTATTTTTTAATATAATAAATATGTAATTTAATAATGAAAATGAATTTGAATTTTTGAAATGACATTGTTTGTTGATATGGAAAAGAAGAAATTTTTCAAAAAAATTATTATATCTCTTTTATAATTCAATACGATATAGTGATACTGCGAGGATTGAAAGTTATAAGTTTTATTTATTAGTTATTATATTGAAATTTTGAAAATCAAATGGAATTTTATTTCATATTAAAATATTAAGTTTATTTATTTATTCATAAATTATTTTTTATTTAATAATAATAATATTGATTTTGAGTATTTAAAAAATTATTTTAGTTATAATTATATTTTTTATTACATAAATGTTGGTATCTAAGCATTGTTTGAGCTCTCTCTCTCTTTTTTTTTAATTTTACCATCCTGTTCAATTAAAATAGAAGTAAAATCACCCATATTTAAATAACTTGGAAGTTACAAGTCAACTAAACTAACTTTTTATTATTTATATATTTTTTAAGTAAACTAACTTTTTATTATTTATATATTTTTTTAAGTAAGCCTAAAATTTTCTATTTATTTATTTACAATATATACATCCATAACAATCTATTTTTTATTTATATATTGACATTATATACATCCATAATCATTTAGCTATCCAAAGTTATATTGAAAACTAAGAAAATATAACAAACCTATATCAACATGACTCATAACTATTAGAAGGCCATCATTCATCTAGCACATGAAACTGGGGAGCCCCATTAGGTTGAGCACTATCATATTGCGATGGTTGCGGAGGGGGCACGGAGCTTGAAGGAGCATCCTTGCTTTTGGAAAACTGGAAAACCCCTCCATGCTTCTTCACAAGCTAAGAAACCATAGTGATCAACAAAATTGATTGGCATTCTAGAGCATCCAACCTCTGTTGAAAATACATGAGCTCCTGCTCCTGCAGCTTCATTCCTTGTGTCACTGTTGTCTTTGCATGCCAATATAATTCCACTATGGGGTGGAACTTTGTATCCTTGTTTCTGGTGCAACCCACATGAGGCATGATGTTTCCTACCTGGCCAACAATTGCCTCATCCTCAATATGAGCCCTCATGTCCCTCACTTCAGCCTCCAAAGTCTGCATGGTCCCTTTATTAGATGGGTCGATACCAAATTGATAATTCATGGTCGCCTCCTCGTCAACAAGGGTTTCCCATGTTTTCTTCTTTGGACTCAACTCCACCTCTCTCTCGTTTTGGGTGCCATGATACACCAGGAAAAATCGAATACACTTTTGTGACCTAAACCTCATTGTATCTCTAGATCCCACCATTGTAAGATTTTGTTCTCATACACATACAACATAATCAAGATCCACAAAATGCAATTCAACCTTCCTTTATCCTTTTTCTTCATCCTTCCCCCACGTGTAGGCATAATTTCTGCGAGGACAAGGCCAATCGAATCAATTGTTTCCATAAATGGCTTCATCACTAACCCCTATCGAAGGAACCTACTCATTGTACTCGACTTCATTCTCAGTTTTTCGATGATCATCATGCACTGGTAAGCTTCCATTCTCCCATGCTGTAAAGAAATCAAAGCGAGGCACCCTGCTCTCTGAGGTGATGGGAGACCGGCTCATGGACCTGCATGGGGGAAAAATGCCCCTCTTCCTTGCCATTTATTCCATTGTCTCAGCCTTCGTGGTCATGTGGCACCTAATCTAGGTGAGTTATTACGATCCATATCACTAAGGCACAAAACCCTTATTACAATTTAAAAACATGTCATGATATAAAAAATATTTCTATTTATTATCATTGAATAATGGAAAAATGGAAAAAGATTATTTTTATTTATTATTATAAATCTTTGACATAGTTTATATCTATATACAACAAGTTAAAGTAATAATAATATGCTTTTATATCATGTATTTCTATAAATTTGTATAGTTAAATTTTTTATAAATATCCCTCGGATGGGGTGCCACACAGATCCATATGACGAACATGTGCAAAGGAGATGTTTGCAACATCTGGAGGTCCAAGATTCAAGGTTCACAAGTGGTCGGCGTTTGGTTTAACTTCCCCTCCAAGGCCATTAAGATGACTATCTACCTACCGTGTGCGATCCCTAGTGCGTTAGCTTATGGTATTGGTGACAATATAGGAATTTACAGCTTGCTTATGTTAATGTGGCTCGATCATGCAAGAAAAAACGTAGGGTGTTTTGTATGGAGTTGAGAATTGTGAAATCACATTTGCATGCACTCCCATGTCTGGTTCAGGAGCCCTCTAAGATTCTCCTCATGTTGGTTTCTTGCATGCCCTATTCCCCCTTCCAAATTATGCACCTCTTCATTTTTATCATGCTCTAGGAGTGTGCTAGAGTGCACAAAGGTACTGGTTCTTTTCAAAGATTTGGAGATCGATGACGAAGTCCAATGTCTTCACATAGCGATAAGGGCAGTTAGTCTGGTTGTTCTAGGCCTCAGGCTCATGACTCTCAAGTCAATTTATCCCCAAATGAAAATCGACAGGATTTGAATCCAACTCCAGAAGATGAAATTATCTAGGGATGAATGGTAAAATGGTTTGAACTTGAGGATGCAGGAGTCTTGGAATTTGAGAAGCCACCAGGGCCTCCGATTTGGAATGAACATTTGGCAAAGGAATATTAACAAGCTCCCTCCCCCCTAGTAAAACCCCACTCTCATGTCCCTTCTTTGCATCCTCAACATGGTGTGGAGAACAACAATTTTGAGGCAGAGCCATGAACTACCCAGTTGACATAGGACCACCTTCAACTAATCTTTGAGATCTGCAGCGAGCATGCGGACCAACGGTACAAGATGGAAATGATGGAACAAAAGGTAAACCTATTGATTGATCTCTACCCCAACCCTTAGCAAGGTCAGCATGCCCAAGTGATCCAGATGGATCTCGGTGACCATCCACTTTTTCCACTGAATCACGATTTTGAGCCTGTGGTTTTGATAAACCATGATATTCACTCTTTTGGTGGAGAATGGAATGTAATGTCATCTTCATTTGTTAATTATAGACATCATGTAATGGTCTTATGTACATGCATACAACATAGTGTTAATGCACCAGATCCCATTAAAACTCCACAGTTAAGAACGCTCAGGCTAGAGTAGTATTGGGATGGATGATCGCTCAGGAAGTCCCAGTATTTTACATGCCTATGGAATTTTATAAACTTATTCCAATTTATCCCACATGCATCATGGGAATTGTTCTCCTCTCACTCTCTCATACATGATTGAGGTGAAGGAGGCCCTTTAAGCATGCAATGGAGTGTGATGTAAAGCTTCTTGTGAATGAACCGTAGCCATTTCTTTTTAGAGATAAGCTACCCCATTTTTCCAGTTTGTGTTCTACAGTGTTTTTCTATCTTATTCAGTAATAGAAGTTGGGTTTCATTGTATTTATGTGTTCTCTTCTATATTTTTGTGTATTTCATTGTTATATCTTGGTTATATTTCTGCTTTCATGTCGTTCTAAAAATAATCCGGATCAGTGGTATCAGAGCAGTCTGCTCCTTGTAATTTCTTAGAGCAGGTCCCCAATGAGGTGAGGGTATAGAGATTTGGGTCTCAAGCTAGTTTCTCTTGAGGACAACCACTCTCTCTAGCCCAAGAGACCTCCCATGGCGGAAGAAAAGAGAGATGACAGAGTAGGAGATCCTTTCACGACGTTTCTTGAGGAAGCCCTTGTACGACAAAGGAACGAGATGATGGACAAATTCACTCAGATCCTTCGAAGACAACCGATGGAAAAAACTGAGGCATCTTCAACAAGCAACCATTTCGCAAGTGCGACACTCTTCAAGGCACAAGTCAATTTTGATATCCCCTTATTTGAAGGCCAGATAGATGCAGATGCTCTAGAAAAATGGTTGAATCTTCTAGAAGGTTATTACTGTGTACAAAAAAATTTTGATAGTGAAAAGATCACCTTCACGCTCCTTAAATCCCTTCCCCATGTCAAAGCTTGGTTGGAAGGCTATTGAGAGAGGTACACCACAGATTAATCTACACTATTTGGGAGAGAAACCACTTGGGAAACTGTTGTAGATGCCCTAAAGGAGGAGTTATACCCTATCAAAAACTATGATGACCAATACATGAGATGGACAACTCCGCGTCAAAAAAGAGATTAGACGATGCCAGAGTACACCAACATATTTCATACCTTGCGCTCAAAGCTAGGTATCAAATAATCTGAGCGGCACCTGGTTTTGAAGTACCATAGTGGTATACACAGGTACATCCAAACAAAGATGGATTTTCTGGACATCTCCTCATTGGGAGTTTCTTATCGATATACAGTCAAAATTGAGTAGAAATTCAAGCAGTAGAGTAAGTGGGAGAAGCATGGCAAAGGAAACTCTAACTCACATAATGAAGGATAGAGCAAGGAAGGCCAACCTCAAGAGAGTCAACTCCAAATTCAGGCAAAGAAGGGTAATGGTAAGTCTAAGAAAGACACCAGAAAGTGGTGTGAGTTCCACAATATCCCTTGGTTTAACACTGATGAATGTCGCTCAATATAGTCATTGGTGGTCAAGCTCAAAGATAAATATCCAAACCCCGACTTGGACCATGATTCAGAAAATGATAAAATGAGACAAATCATTGATGCAGAACCCATTGCTATTGTCACAACTACATCAATACAACCAAAAGAGAATCTCAAGGAAGGGGAGTGAATCTTCCATTCATAGATGTGGGTGAAGGGGAACCCACTGCATTTTATTATTGATAGCAGAAGCCAAAAGAACAACATCTCAACAGAGGTTGTCAAGTAGTTGGATTTTCCAAAAACACCACACCCGCAACCATACAACATCAGATGGCTTCGCCAGGGTCAACATCTTTGTGTTAGCCAATAATGTCGCTTGTCCTATGGAATCAAGCCCTTCAAGGATAAGGTATTACGTGATGTTGCCCCACTAGAAGTCTGTGATGTTTTATTAGGCCAACCATATATGTGGAGGCGTCATGTTATTTATGATTCTAGACTTTGTAGTTTCATTGTTATTCTGGGGGGTCAGCTATACAGGATACCAGAGGTAGTTTAAACTATTGTCGCACCAAAACAATGCCACAAAGTAATCTCTCATACTGCAAAGTTTAGCCTCTTCACAATCTGATCAAAAGGTGAACCGAAGGACACTGCAACCACTGTAGCCTTAACCCAATCTAGCAGAAGTAGATCGAAAAGATTGTAGAAGAGTACCAAGATGTTCTTGTTGCACCTACGGGGGTGACTCCACACTGCCCAGTCAAGCAAGGTTATAACAGAACCCTTCATACTCTTCATGTTGCATCTTCACTGACAAAGTCCTCACACACTTAGGTAGATCATGCAACTAGATTAGTTTAACGGATTCAACTCCTCTAGCAACAGGTTCATGACAAACTTCAACAAGCTAAGCATGACAACTTCTTTAGCAAGGAAAGCAACACACCAAGCTTCATATTTAGCATCTAAGTATCCCCATATCCCAAGGGAACTTGACGCAATGGGGACCATTTCTTCCTAAGGGGGGATGAATGATCCAGATGGATCTCAGTGGCCATCCACCTTTTCCATTGAATCACCATTTTGAGCTGGTTTTCATAAACCATGACATTCACCCTATTGGTGGAGAATGGAATGTAATGTCATCTTCATTTGTTAATCACATACTTCATGCAATGGTCTTATGTACATGCCTACAACATAGCGTTAATGAATTGGATCCCATTAGAACTCCGCAGTTAAGCACGCTCGGGCTATAGTAGTACTGGGATGGGTGATCACTCGGGAAGTCCGAGTATTTTCCATGCCTATGTCATTTTATAAACTTAGTCCAATTTATCCCACATGCATCATGGGAATTTTTCTCCTCTCACTCTCTCATACATAATTGAGGTGAAGGACGCTCTTTACGCATGCACTGGAGTGTGATGTAAATCTTCTTGTGAATAAAGTGCAACCAACATCTATTTCTTTGTAGAGATAAGCTACCCCATTTTCCCCAGTGTTTCATTGTTATATCTCGGTTATATTTCCTCTTATATAAGCGGACTTTTGGATTTTATATCTCAAACCCTCTCTTCTTGATACTACCACGTCCTTTATCGACGTGGATTTGATGTCTCAAATTCTCTCGTCTGGATCCTCCCACGTCCTTCCTCGACGCTAACATTTTCAAACGACCCGACATCGATTCTAACGACCGCCAAAATAATTAAAACTTATAAATAAAATTACAAATTGTAAGAAGGTATAATACATGAAAATTGAACTATCCCTAAACCATAATCCAACTAATGTAAATATTATTATTCCAAGTTATGATACATTTAATATTAATTTAATTTTATGAATTTAGTTTCAATTTTTTTAAACCTTTAAAAGGTACTAAAAATCCTTTTTTTTTTTAATAAATCTTAATCATATTAATTATGAATCCATAATTTAAACGATTCTATGTTCATTTTCAATATATTTAAATTTATTGTGTATAAATTTAAATATCTTTATGTAATCATGACCAATTCTGATTTATTCTTGATAAGGATTGAATATCTAATCTTAATACAAGTTTGTAATGTATATAGACTAAAAAATAGTATTGTGTGACTTAAAGTTATTACAGTTTATTCTTCTTCATAAATCTAAATATATGGTTTCCAAGGAGAGAATGATTCTAGTTTATGATGCACACTTATATTGTTTATACATCTAAATATTATTTTTTCTGCATTGTTCTTTTATGATGCATGTTTTACACTCAATATACACATAAATATTATTTTGTCTCAATCAAAATTGTTTGTTTGTGATGCATGTTTTTCATTGTTTATAAATTCAAACTATGTATTTTTGTTAGTTTATGTTCCTTTCATCTGGCTACCAATCAACATTAATTTAACGTAATGGATGGAGCATCTTAGATTGGATTCACTTAGTTTAATGTAGAATATTATTATCACAATTTATGATGTAAAAAATGACAAAGTTCTCAATATTATCATAATATCATTAGTAGGCATTACTTATTTTTGTATACCTTCTACAAAACTTACAAATTCTTTTAATCCTCAAAAGGATTGATTAAAATAATAACTTTCTTATCTAAATCCCATCAAATATGAAAATTTAATCTTTTAATAAAAAATTATTAATAAGTTATATCTATATTATATGATATAAGTAACTAAAATTATGGAAATATCACATTATTTTATCTTTAAGTACTTATAGTATAAGAAACTATGTTTAGTCATATAAAGTATTTGGTGGAAGAACTTTTTTAAGTATGCATAGTATAAGAAACCATGTTTGGTCATATAAAGTATTTGGTGGAAAAACTCCAAAATCTTTATCAACCTCTTCTCATACACCTTATCCACCTATAAATGATGTCCTTAACATATATTGGAGGGTAATGTAATGTATCAAAATGTCTTTTAAACTCTAGGAATATTGAAGTTACTTGATATTGATCTAATATTCATTCTTTTAATTAATATTAGTGTAATATTTTTTAGGGGAAATCCAAAAAATAATGTTTTTTCTCAAATATTTTTTAAAAAATATTTTAATTTCTTCATGTCCTTTTTTTCTTTTTCATATAAGTTCACATAATATTTTGTTTCATCAAAATTATATAACAATGATTTATTTTCTCTCTCTCATTAGTATTTGTCTATCAACAATTTTCCTATCAAAAAAATATTATCAAAACATGTAAAGCATGAAAAAAATCTACTATAAAATATTTTGGTCATATATAATCTATTTATTGGAAAATAATGATTATTTTTTGACTTAAAGTAAGAAGATAAAACATTTTGGTCATATATAATGTATTTATTGGAAAATAAGCAGTTTATGATTATTCTTTGTCTTGTGATAAGTTTTCATTTGTCTTTTAAAAAAAAAACTTGTGTTTTCTACCATGTTTTTGGTTTTTATATAAGTAGTGCATTAACATTAAACATGTTGTGAATTTATGTACTAATTTGCAAATTATAATGATTTTATAAAAATATATCATCCTTCTATTCAAGCTTTGGAATATGTATTTTGCATTACAAATGCATGGTTTTTAAGAAACATATCCATTAGACACCAACTAATTCAATATCTTCTACTGAATGTATTGAAAGGTTAGCATGAATGTCCATGAAACTTAAAGAGAGTTTCTCCTCCAAGGTGCAAACAATTTTTACATAACTTCACTTATTAACTATATTTTGACATGAAACATCAAAGATATTAAGTGAAAAGGTAAAAATTAAGAATATGAAATTATTGGTTTTGTTTTCTCTAGAGGGATCAATTCATTCCATTCATAGATTTCAATACATAGACTATGGACATAGACCAACTACTTTATTCATTATAGTTGTACTACAATACATAACTATACTTCGCATATTATCTTGATTTTGGAATAAAACATCTATTGTATAATGTGAAAAGTAAAAATTAAGGATATGGACTAATGCCCAAAGAGTAAGGCAATAGTAAGATGACCATCTAATACATAAAATAATAGAGGTGAAGGATGTTCATCAATGTAGATTTTCCATTGTGCGCAAAACATTTGTTTAGTGTTCATAATTTGTGTGAAGCCACACCAACATATAGAGTGGAATTGGGTAGTGTATTACCTAATCAATGATATTGTTGACGATTGATATATAATGTATAAGATTAAGTGTATGTGGTTTAGAACTATAATGAAAGTAAGAATGATGAAAATGGATTGAAAAGAAAATTGAAATGTTGAAATTTTCGTTGTTTCAACTTTACTTCTCACCATTAAGAAGAATCCTTGCAAAGTCAACATGACATTTATGTGTAAGAAGCATGGACTTTTGTTCATTGGTACCGAGGAATACCTGAGCAAGACAACCAAAGGTAAGAATAGGCTACGAGTGTAGTTGAATAGGGAAATGAGTGGAAAGAGGACAAGTGGTAAGTCAACAATATAATCATAAATGAGTAATATTTCACAGTTTTAATCTCCCATTCACCATTCCATAATAAACTATCCCTGATATTTTATGTTTTGTTGACTTTGTTATACAAAACACAATTTAATAATTTAATTATTAATAAGATAGAGTAGAATTACAAATTTTAATATTAATATTAATACAATTTATAATTTAATTGATTTTAACTAATAAATTTTGATGGACAAAATTTTAAAATAGGTGAATCCATTTATTTAAAAATCTATTTAAAAATATTAGATATATAATTCTCCAATTCTTAATAGCAAAATCAAGATTTAAAGTAAGTAAATAAACTTATTTTAAACTTTTTAAATAAAATTATGTATATTAAATTGCATACATAAGTGGATGAAAGCCCACCCTCATATCTTTCAATTTCTAATCCAAAGAGGTTAGACCAATTAGTGAAAAGCTATGAGTATTCCTATGAAAACTTTCTTTGAAGCCACATATAAAGTTTAGTTAAG
>JZKD02S2307343.1:632376-654206 GCA_000966675.3 Picea glauca
TATATATAAACGAAACTAGACATATCTTGTTGGGAAATCGAAACTAGACATTGAGTCCACATTACTGCATGGATTAACAACTTTTGTACAAGAAACTGAAAATCTACAAACATTAGAGGCGAGAGTAGCAGAAGAAGCACCTACATGTTGATGATGATCAATACCCCTACACAGATCCAAGTTAGATGGAGCTACCCTTCCACTGGGCCGACATTCACCTTCAAATTTGAAAATGTAAAACAAGAGGAATGAGAGGGGCACGGTATGCAATGAGAGATAGGTGGTGAATTGAATGGGAGATAGGCGTTGAATTGATGGTGGGCATTGAATGCAAAAAATGGGATGTGGTATGTTGATGATGTATGGATGGTATGGGTTGATGGAAGATAAGATAGGACGATGGAGAAATGGGTCGCGAGATGGGACAGGTAACCGATCGGGGCTCGGAGGTGATCGACGATGGGAGTTCAGACGCCAAAAAAGGGCTGCCGACAAAGGTCCATTTCGTTTGGAATTTATCCTACGCCATTTAAAATTGTATATCAAAACAATGGTGTCACTGCAGCAATTAACCAGTTGTGAGAGATTTAGCTATGATTGGGATTCCTCATGCCTCAATTGACCCTTCGTCTGTTACTCACGCATTCGGAATCCCCTTCATCATTATGACACAAACCCTAATAAATCTGTCAAGTGTAATGAGCATGAAAATTTTATAATAATCAACATTTCACCAACCTTATATCAAAACGTATTGTCCTATGTGTCGCTACCTTGTAGTTTTAAAGTATGGAGAAAGCATATGTGGTTTTGAAATACAGAGAAAGCATAAACAGAGGACAAGACAATGATTTTAGAGTGAAATCGATATCTTTATTCAGTGAATACACATGAACTATACCTGTAGAAGATTTATTATTAATAAACATATCATTTAGATGCAGCGTGTACACTCACATAAGAGTGTCATCCCCTATCATGGGAAATAGAAAATCACGTGGAGTGGAACCTCCGCATGTACACGTGAAGACCCCTCTCTGTGTCGAATATGGCGGGCCATATGACAGGGACAGGAACAACGACCATGGGCTTTTGAGCAGGGAACAACGACCAAGAAACCAAGAAATATTCTGAATAAATAATATGCAGAGAAGCCAAGGAACAACAACCGAGCAACCTGTTGAGCACTCAACACAACCTAAAAAGGCTATCTCAATTTTTTATTTTTTGGGTACCACTTGATCTTTGCATTGTTTGAATTCGACCTCAATATGAAAATGTTGCATGTGCTTACCACTTTGTTTTTCATTTTAGTTTTTAAAGTTTCCTTAAACATGCGAGAAATCTATAACTAAAGAACTAAAGAATCGATAGCCAAAAATTTTCCCAACGCGTTCACGGACTCAGTATCGGAAATAATTACAGGAGGAAGAAAATCACTCGGGAACACCGTAGTCGCGGACCACCGATCCTCATCAGCTTCGGTGAATGAACATTTTCTTTCGTGAACGAAATTCACCAAGGATATTGTCGATGATTAATTCCTTTGGCATTGGCGAAAGGTTAAAAGAATAAGTGTTGAAAGAAAATGAAATAATAATCATCGATTGTCGACTTCCAAAACATTTTCGGTATCGGGAGATTCGAAGGACGATAAACCATGAAGAATCTGCGTGTTATTTTTATGTCTAACGGTTGATCCCCGATACTCACCCGACATTGGCAGTCGCAATGTTAAGCTCAGTTTAGCATGTTCAACTTAAACAAAGTCCCGAGTCTGACCATTACCTACGAAATCAGTTCCAAGTTTTATTTAATGAGTCCCAAGTCAGTGACGCCACATCAGCATCAATCGACGTCGGGAGTTTTTGTTAGGAAAATATCTACCAAAATACAA
This sequence comes from Picea glauca, assembly GCA_000966675.3. Taxonomy (NCBI): domain Eukaryota; kingdom Viridiplantae; phylum Streptophyta; class Pinopsida; order Pinales; family Pinaceae; genus Picea; species Picea glauca. The sequence continues at coordinate 634,274 of JZKD02S2307343.1, forward strand.
AGAAAGTCAAAGCTATGCTAATTATAAAATCAAGGCTAATTTACAAGAAGTTGAGACAAGAACATAGTATTTTTACGCACAAAGAAGGAAACGATGCATTCAATTGTTATGACTAGAATCCTTTCGGAAAAATTTTGAAGTTTTATATATTAAGATTCCCGTCGGGTTCAGGTTACATATAGTAAACATTACCAACACCTTTTGGCCAACTGACCCGATCACATTAAGAATGTGAAAATTTTCACAACAAACAGGGAAATTTATCAAAATTATGCATCACGTCTGAGAAAACAAAACAGTGCCCACCATTCATGTCTCTTCTGCGCATGGATTTTCTCTCGGGATGCTCCGCGGTCCTTGTGGTGTTTTCATGTTCTGTTCTTCCCATACCCTTTGAGATTTGCGTAGCTGCACAATCATATCTTGTGCTTCCTGAAGCTGTCTTTTAAGACAACTTACATTACCTTCACGACCTTGTGGTGCTGACACCTCAGGGTTCTTTGCCACCAAATTCCATTGTAACTCTCTATTCTCCTGGTAAAGTTAAGCTATGGAAAGTTGTGCTTGTTCCAGCTGTTGGTTAGGATCTCAAGCGTTAGAAACCTAGGTTTCCATCCTTCTTGTTTTTCTCTCGCTTCCCTGACTTGTGGTTTCAATCAGTTCGAGACAGATAGCGCACATTAAGGACTCTTTTGCAGCTGATCATGCACACGATTCAACCGGGTTTTGGTGTTCCCAAACTTACTTTTTTTTTCAAGGCCTCACTCTCCTCCGCAGTATCTGCTATGGAGGGAGTGTGTTCTCCAACCTGTGTCCTTCCAGCGTCTTTTCTTCCACTTCGGTATCTTCACGGAGCGACACTATAACTTCTGTGCGAAGGTCAAAATTTTCCTTTGGAACCTCAGGAATACCCGTTGTCGATAAGAACGAGTCCCAAACATGTTAGGGCTTAGGCATGGTGTTTCGATTGACCCGCGGACCTCGCCTCTCATTTTGAGGAGTGTTGGCACAGGGGCATACCTGGGGTTCAACGCTTCAACAACACACCAACAAAACCCTAACTACCGTCCCTTTCGGCAACACCTACGAAGCAGATGAAGTCTCACCCGAGGTAGAGGCAGGGATGGTTGCAGGAATCAGGTGTCTGCAACCTTAGCTGGGACACAGATCTGTGATTCTAACACTTAGAAAAATGCTTTAGCATAGATCATTCATCAATATTTAACCCTCACGGCACTCCGCAAATGGCACAGAGCACCGCAACATTCACTTAGATCTAGGTTAAGTTAGCACTTAGAAACAACAAAATAGGTCTATCACTCAACACTTTCATATATGTCATATCTACATCCATACATCTAAGAAGCACAAAGAAAAGTAGATTTATCTAAGTATAACATAGCAAAGAACATAGCATAATCATATCAAAGCACAACACATGGAAAGAGAGAAATACATTAGATCGAGGCACCAAGCATAACACGCAGGTTTACCATGGTTCACCCCCGCCCTGGGGCTACGTCCACAAAGTCTTCTCTTCTTTATTATCTTTGGTCAATTTGATTATGGCACAGAGCTTAAACTTGTACTCTGCATAGGATAGGAGATCTGCGCGCACCTCGCCAGATCCTCCTTCCCCGAGTAGATCTAGAACAGAACCTTCTCACAATCCGTGCGCTCAACTCTGCAAGTCGTTCACACAGTATACACAAAGCCTTTACTAGCACTTAGCTTATTCGCTTATCGGCCTCTCTTACATTTCCTAACTACTTATTTATACTTTACAAAATAGGCCTAAACATGGGTAAACCCATGGGTCGACATCCCTTTCCCATTACATTAACCCAAAACCCCAAAAGAGGCCCAAAGTGGACCGAGATCCCGTGATCTCTGCTTCACCTACTGCTCCATCTTTGACAGGGTGTCGAAGTCCAAAACAGTCAAATATGACCAAGTGTTCCTCAAAACTTGGTCAAGGGCCAACAAGGAGATCCCATGGCACGCCAATGTATTTTCTTAGACATCCGTGAATGGACAAAAGACCAAAACACAGAGATTGATTGAATTGGGATCACAAGATGAATCCCCACTGGTGCATAAGCTCACTGAAATGAATAAAACTCTTATAGAACATCTATAATTTATAACGGAGCAGGGCAATGAGCCGAAGCATGCCAGGGGACACTCAATGCCTTGCGACAGGACGTTTCAAAGAATTATTGTGCCACATATGCACGATGGGTATGAACGAGGGCATGCGAGATGCAACCAATAGGAATTGCGGAGGATGTGTGGTACGATCATCTCGATTTCTGTCAATCCCCCCAGCCTCCATAATGAGTTGATGATGGTTGATGCATTTGCTGATGTGACTCCCATGAGAGAAATCTGCCTCGATTAGAAGCATTTAATGACTTCACTTATAACAGTATCCGATATTTTGGTAACTTACTCATAATTTTGGCACATGTTCGGCTCTGACATCATTTCCCTACCCCAAGGGCCAACTGGCCACTGGCGTGACTTTGACTCTCATGTTTTCCGTACCCGATCTACCATGTTATGGCGCGTAGATGTAACCCACCCCAACTGAAGAAAATGGCGGTGCCAACAAAGATGGTACATGTAATCCGAAAGGTTGCAGAGATCACATAAGTATTAAACAACCATGCTTAGCAAGATTTACAGGTATGTATAGGTCTGTTTTTCTTCCCACTTACGTTTTTCATATATTTTTCCGAGTATTGTCCTGTAAGAAATTTATAAAACAATTTTAATCCTGAGTGGAGGAAAGATATCTCTGACTACTAAGCAACATTGGTGCCATGACTTCACCAAGGAATCTAGGAAAAACCAAGTTTGAAAAATCAACAAAGTGATGAAGGATATCGGACTCCCCAAGTTCGACACCCCCGACAACTTCGTCGACTTGTGCGACATAATTGAATTGCATACCAAGCAAGATTTATTGTGGGTTGAAGAGCTAGCGAAGGTGGCCAACACAACACCAGGACAAGTGAAAATATTTATGGAACATACGATTAGAGCTCGGAATGTGCTACAACAGTTAAACACCAGTCTAGTGAACTATCGAGCACATGCGGTGGAGGTAAGAGGAATTTACGCAGCTCCAATGGAACAACACAAATTTTCATGGGCCCAAACTTGCGAGGAACTATTTATCAGTTGGTCAGAGTATCAGAAAAGTCACCCTTTCAAGTGATATCTCAAGTTGACTGATAGAGAAACTGTTAGAAGAGGACGCCACGTGGCGAATTTGTTTTTGTTCAAACTACACTTAGCCGTTATTTTCAGTTGAATTTTATGTTATAAATAAGAACATCGACCAATTAGTTGAGAGGTCGATGGTTGTTGCAATAACTATTTCTTTCTAGTTGTTAAGAATTATTTTGAAGCTCCCTTTGAATTAAGAAGTCCTTTTGGACCAAAGACAAAGTTAGTTTTATCAAATTCATGTGATTGGATGTGGGGAAGAACTATTTCCTATCTCATTTCATGAATGATGTTGTAATGAGTAAGAGCTATTTAATCTATTGTCAAGTTATCTGGTGTAATATTTTGTTGTTCTTTACTTTAATCATGAATATGAATCGTGGTTTTATTATGTGATGGATGATTAAGTAGGTGAATTATTTTTCTTTCCATTGTTGTATCACATAAGTGTTTTCTTTATGGTAATTAGTTTATTAGACGGTAATGGGATGCTCACATGGTTAATGTATTAGTACTAGGCCTGTGGTGTAAAATTGTTGTCTGCATGCTTGAGCAGCGGGTTATCCCAAGTTCAGCCTCTTCCCCAATAGTTAAGCTTAATTCTATTTTGTTGCCAAGTTGGTTTATACCGGCTTACATCTCATATCGGTCCCACCCAAGAGAAAATAAAAAAAAGAGATAGTTTGAACTGAAGGAAGAGCCTTCACAAGAAAACATAAATTCCATCGATAATTTGGCCAGATCGCAAGATCTGGAGAACCATTCCACTATTAAATGCTGCAGAGTCTAATTGGGCCTCGGTGGCGTGTTTGGTTCCTGTTGTTGAATCATGGGACATAGGACCCATCAACAGAATTGGCGCTAGAAGGAGGGATGATAAGGAATGGATGGATATATATTCTACATGGTATTTCAAACATCGTATAGATTCAAAATATCCCACATGCATGGCTAGTCATTCCCAATACAACCCACACACACTGAGTACTTCTGAAATGAGTAACTCACCCCAGCCCGAGGAAGAACCTTTTCACCCTGAAATACCCTACGCTCTTCCTCACGAGGATGTAAATCAATTCAGAAGAATCACAAGAGCCTACACCCGACAGATTGGTGCGTTGTCCTTAGATCCCATACTCCCTTGAAGAAAAAAAGAAAGAAGACCAGTGGTTAGTACTCCCAACGTAGTTTTTGTGCACTCGGTAGAAGACTTAATAGATTTCATAATAACCAAAATCCAAGATCCTCTTGATTTGATACCCGAAACACCAGTCGACGACGTCTCTGAACCGGATGTTTTTCGGAAGAAGAGGAGTTTAACTCAGAGTCTGAAGATATGGAAGGCAATAATGACCATAATGAGGAAAGGGGGAACACACCTCTGAACAATCAAACCTGGCTATCCAAAGATGCTTTGGCCCTCCCGAAACTAGTCCATAACCTTCCCTGACATTCAGAGGAGTTTCTTCCTAAGTTCGATCCTAAAACCTCTAGATTTTCTGAATATCATATCAAGAAATTTATACTAGCGATCAAGCTTATGAACGTCCAGCATGAAGACGTGGTTTGCAGAATTTCCCCCTATACTTTTGAGAACTCATCCTCCACATGGTATTTTAACTTAGCTGTAGGATCCATAAATAGTTGGAAGAACTTTCAAAAAAGATTTTCTAGATAAGTTTGCAAAAGAGACTACTACAGGAGCTCTGATGGCTGAGTTGTTCGCCGCCACCATGAGTTCAAAAGAGAAGGTTAAATATTTTAATCAAAGATCCATGACCATCTTAAACAAATTTTAACCCGAAGCCAAACCAACTCAGTAGTTGCAAATCGAAGTATACGCTAATGCACTCCCAGCTTCTATTTCCATGTTTGTGAAGAGGGCTACCAAACAAACCTTAGGTGAGAATTTTGAAGAAGCTAAAATGATAGAATTCCAAATGAAAGGGTGTAAAGAAGGCCAGGTCTCTTTAGTTAAGAAAGAAGCTCAACCTCGTCCCAGGAGAGGACTCCTTCTAACTAGACCACCAGGGAAACAAGAAGAACAGACTCCCGACAAGTGTAATGGAGACATAGAATATCTACAACGCATGGTTAAGAAATTATCAAATGAGATCATAGACATGAAGAGAAATGCATGGGAAGGAAACCAAGGCCAAATTCCTTATAAGAATTTCTTTAAAAGGAACTCGTCGTTCAAATCCATTGAACCTCCCCCAGCTAAATTGAATATCGATCTAGGGAATGTCACATTTGATTCTTTCTATACTTATCACCAGGAAAACCACTCTGAAAGAAATAACCCTCAATGGGTGCATGCCATGAATTTGATGGCCAACTGGTTTTTAGACGAGGTTTCCCTAACCAAACAACCAAGAATTTCGGTTATGAATATTGCTGACCAAGAAGAGATTGACCCACCAGAAGATACAACCATGTTGATATGGGATCCTGACTTAATTATGCCTTCTGACGACCTATTTTAGGTTCAAGAACCACCCACAGAGATCTCGATTGTGAAAACTAGAAGTAAATGGCCTCATGTATCAAAGGATCCTACTACCACTCAAACGTCACTGGAAAGGTTAACTCTCGAGCACCCGAAAGCACCGTTTTCTCCTCGTAAGAACCCTTTTAGAATCCATACCCGAGAATCTCCCAAACTGGAGTACAATGTAGTTTAAGATCTGAAGAAGTTGAAGGAGAATATATCGGTTATGGGCATATGCAAAATCCATCAGCAAAAAGATTTCCTTCTACAAGCGTTGAAATCAGTAGAAAACCCTACGAAAAAAAATGAGCAACAAATAAATCTAACTTCCACAGATCTAGTAAATAAACCAAATGTGAATACCTCCTCAGAAGATAAGAAGGGAAAACCTTTTTCCCCTCCGTTTCTCTTAACGTTTGAAGTCTTCAACAAGAACCTCCACAATTGTTTGGTAGATTTGGGAGCATATTGTTATGCCCTGGTCTATTTGCAAAAAATTAAATTTTTTTTATCTTAAGAGCAATAAACATGTGATACAGCTAGACAGGACCCAAGTCAAAGTCATGGGGGAACTCAGAGAGGTAATGATCAGAATAGTGACACATCCTAAGTTTGTGCAAGTGATTGACATCATTGTGGTAGACATCCCAAAGGCCTATGGGTTATTACTAAGTCAAGATTGGTATGAGAAGTTAAATGGGTAATTTAGTACATACTGGGCACACCTTTGTCTACCACTGAAGGGATACAAGAATATGATCAGAATCGATAGGGAGAGATACATGAAACACACAGTCACTGATCTAGAAACCCTGAATGAACCCTCATCCATAGATATCCCTATGCTGGGAAATTATTCTTGTGATTCCCACTTCAAAAAATTCTCTCCTCTTTTATCCGATGTCCCTCTCACTCAAAACTCTGAAATGGTTTTTCAAGAGAAGTCGTTGATACTAACAGAAAACACCCTCTTCTGTCAAGACCCTGCGCTAGATATTATAGAACAAAAGATAGGAGAGCAAGAAAGTAATAAGGAAGAGGAAAAGGGCGATTTTCGTTCACAAATTTGGACCATATACTTTGATGGATCTAAATCACAGGAGGGATCAGGGGCAAGGTGCATCCTCATTGATCCAAAAGGTAAACGTCATTTCCTGTCCTGTAGACTAGAATTCGAATGCACCAATAACACCATTGAGTATGAAGCTCAAGTACAAGTGTTAAAGAAATCCATAGACTTGAATGCCAAAGAATTGAAATTTTTCAGGGACTCGAAGATTATCATTAGACAAGTAAGGAATACTATACATTGCAATTCCCCGCACCTAAAGAATTATCAGCAGGAAGTGCATAGGTTAATGGATCATTTTTAAGCTTTCAATATCACCGCAATCCCTAGAGAAAATAATATCCTTGTTGATTCCCTAGCCACAGTTTCTTCAAGGCTGTCACCCCTGGAAGACTATGAAGCCTCCTGATTCACTGTGGACCTGCTCTACAAACCATTGGTGCCTAACAATATTTCTAATTGTAAAGTATTTGAAGGATATGAACAAATAATAAACTTCTTAACTAACCAAGACAATTTCATAGATTTGGCCATTGACGATGAGGTATTCCAGGAGAAATCGACAAAAACTGATCCTCGGACAGGCCATCCTATTGAAAGATCAAAATCTCACACCATCTCAAAAGGGATAGCTAATATAGAAAATCTATTTGATTTGAAAGAACGATTTAGGGGGCCTAAAAACGCAGAGACCAGTAGGTCCTGTCCCCTGCATTAAACTATAAATATCGAAACCTCGTAAAACCCAAAGAATGTGAATCTTAACAAGACTATATCTAAAGAGGAAAGAAAGGCTTGTCTCAAATTGTTCAGACAATATCGAGATGTCTTCGCATGGTCCTACTAAGATATGAAAACTTATGACACCCATATCATTCAACACACTATACCATTAAAAACTGACGTGAAACCTTTCCAAGAGAAGCTATGAAAGTATCACCCATCCCTGGAACCTCTCATGTATCAGGAATTCCATGTGGGTAGCAAATCTGGCATTCCATGTGGGTAGAAAATATGGTTTATGTGAGGAAAAATCCTGGAGAAATTTGCTTATGCATAGATTTTAGAAACCTCAACAGAGTTTTAGAAAAGGACAATTACCCAGTCCCGCCAATGGAGAAACTCCTACAGACCATGTCTAGCTTGGATATTTTCTCTCTACTAGACGATTTCTCAGGTTACAACTAGGTCCTGGTTTCAGAGGAAGATCGTTTAAAAACTACCTTTCAAACCAAGTGGGGAACCTTCTCTTATAAACACATGCCTTTTGGTTAATCAATGCAGGAGCGACCTTCCAAAGGGCCATGGACGTATCATTTTGGGGACTAATCAACAAGTGTGTGGTAGTGTATCTAGACGACATAACTTTGTATTCAAAGAATAGAGAAGAGCACATCCAACACTTAACTCAAATTTTCAAAAGGTGTAGGAGATATGGTATATCCTTAAATCCCAAGAAAACTATTTTCGGCGTCAAGGAAGGTAAGCTGCTAGGCCACATTATATCTCAAGAAGGCATAGGCATAGACTCAGAAAGGATTAAGGCCATATCTCAACTCCTGTTGCCTCACAACAAGAAAGTTATGCAGTCTTTCTTTCGGGCAAATCAATTTCGTAAGGAAATTCACTCCCGATTTCGTGGAAACTATCAAACCCTTACAAAAGATGATTCACAAAGATGTCGAATTTAAGTGGGATGATGAACGAAAGGATGCTTTCAGCAATATTAAAACTACTATATCCCAGGCCCCCATGTTACGAAGTCCCGGTTTCAATAGGGATTTCTTCCTCTATACTTTCGCCTTCGACCAGTCGTTAGCTGCAGTATTGACTCAAAAGGATGATGATGACAATGAGGCTATGGTGTCATTCATGAGCACTAGTCTCCAGGGAGTCGAACTTAACTATCATGTTGTTGATAAACAAGCCTATGTGATATATAAGGCAATAAAGCACTTCAGGTATTACATCCTCAAGAACCACACCAAAGTGATTATGCCTCACTCTATAGTCTGATCCTTGTTTACTCAGCAAGAGATGGGGGAAAGAAGAGGGAACTAGATGGCAAGTGGTCCAAGAATTTGATTTAGATATAAAACCTGCCAAACTAGTTAAAGGGAAAGGGTTGTGCAAATTTGCAGTTGAATCCCAGGACCAAGTAAACGAATATTTTGGATGGGAGAATGAAATGAAATTATGGTGTGGTGAAGCTTCATAAATTTCCCCAGGGCCCGAGTCTTGGTATGATAATTTGACTTATCTCCTACACCATGGAACTTGTCTAGAAAATCTCAACCTGAGAGAAAGGAGAGCTCTCAAGTTAAAGTCTGCACAATATCACCTCATAAATTCGATACTCTTTCGGATTAATTATGATGGGGTACTCTTAATATGTCTCAAACGTGAAGACACATAAAAAGTTATGAAGGAGCTCCATGATGGCCTTGCCGGTGGACATTTCGCCGGAAACACCACTGCTCATAAGATATTGAAAGCTAGCTATTATTGGCCCACCTTGTTCAAAGATGCTCACACCTACGCTAGGAACTGTAAAAATTGTCAAATAAGCATTGAGAGAGAGAAGAGAGCAACAATCCCACTCCAACCAATGACTGTCTCTTAGCCTTTTGAGAAATGGGGGTTGGATATCATAAGAGAAAGTGGGTAGAGGCCATCCCTCTGACTCATGTAAACGAGAAGGTGGTGATCAAATTCATAGAACAACAACTGATCACAAGGTCTGATGTCCCTTCTGTTCTATTTTTTGATAATGCAGCTTATTTTTCTTCCACTCTATTGACAGAGTTTTCTCTAGACAAAGGGATCATAATTAGGTACTCTGCAAATTATTATCCACGGGGAAACGAGGTGGAAAAATCAACCAATAAGAACCTAGTGAGAATATTAAAAAAGATGGTTGCAGATAACCAAAGGAATTGGCATAATCTACTCCATCACTCTCTATGTGCCAATAAGGTCACACCCAAGGAAGCTATAGAAAATTCCCCGTACTTTCTGATTTATGGACAAGAATCCATTCTCCCAAATGGGCTTTATCTTCCATCTCTTCAACTAGCTCGAGATTCCAACGGGGAACCCTCATCAGTCATACAACAAAGAATTAATACTCTTCTCATGCTAGAAGACGAGAGAGAAAAGGCTAATTCAAAGTTTCTATCTCACCAAAAGATAGTGAAAAGATGGTTTGATAAGCATAAGGCTAAAGAGAATTTTTTTGAAGTAGGAGACTTAGTTCTAAAATGGGATAGATCAAATGAGCCAAAAGGGAAGCATTCTAAGTTTCAGAATCTGTGGCTTGGACCTTTCTAGGTGGTTGAGAAGATTGGGGAAGACACTTATCGGTTACAGAATCTGAGGGGGGAACCTGACACCCTCCTAGTAAATGGCCAAGCCCTCAAACAATATTTTCAATAACAATAAAAATTAAAAATAAAAATAAAATAAAAAATTGTTTTAGTGTTTTCATGATTGCGAAATACATTTTTGTTTTCTTTTTCTTTATGTATTTTTTCTCTTTTGAAAGTTGTGTTTAGAAAGACAATGGTTGACCTTAAGTCATGCGACATAGCGAACTCTGTTCCGAACTCATCGCTCACATACAACACAAGAAACATCAAGGAACTTACGGTTTCTTTGAGGGGTCCTCTATCTGACCTGTGCAAATGAAAAACTTTGGAGAAATGTTGGAAGTGTCTGCTCAGTGTCCTAGTAAGACCTTAAGGAAAAGAAGGAAAGTTGGAAAGGACTACATGAACCCCAAACACAAAGCTAGAAAAGGATTCACCTTGACCATCTCACTTTGCAAAATAAACAGACATCATCCTCTCCCACTCGCTCGGGGCATCATGCTGGAATAAAGTTGATATTATCAAAAGAGTGAACAGTAGGAGAGGGTATGAAGATATCTCCACTGGGGCTATAGATGCTCGCTGGCAGCAGAGCATGGTCTGTGATGTCGAGGTTACTCTGTCGGGGCTATGGATGCTCGCTGGCAGCAGAGCAACACCAAAGCAAGTGAGTAGAGGTAACTAAGGGATTCATTCCAATGAATGCTTTGCTAGATTTTTGTAAAAAAAGGGCATGAGTTAGGGTTACAGGAAATGAAGGAGGAATAAAGGTTAAAATCCCATGGGCAGGCCCAGAAGCATCAACCGAAGAATTTCTAATGAAAAGGTAAAAGGGGTTCTGATTTAAAACCAGTTAAAGTTCTCCATCATATTTCGTATCAACCGAGCATGAAGAAGGAACAAAGATTATACTTTCGCCCAGTAAGTCGCCATTTATTGAGCACTCAACACACCCTAAAAATCCTATCTCAAATTTTTATTTTTTGGGTACCACTTGATCTTTGAATTGTCTGAATTCGACCTTAATATGAAAATGTTTCTTGTGCTTATCACTTTGTTTTTCATTTAGTTTTTTTAAGTTTTCTTAAACATGCGATAAATCTATAACTTAAAGAACTAAATAATCGACAGCCAAAACTTTTCCCAACACGCTCGCGAACTCGGCATTGGAAAGAATTACAGGAGGAAGAAAATCACTCGGGAACACCGCAGTCACCAACCATTGATCCTCATCAGCGTCGGTGAACGGACGTTTTCTTTCATGAACGAACTTCACCAAGGATATCGTTGATGATCGATTCCTTCATCATCGATGAAAGTTTAAAAGAATAAGCGTTGACCAAAAATGAAATAATAATCGTTGATCGCTGACTTCCGAAACGTTTTCGGTATTAGGAGATTCGAAGGACGATAACCCACGAAGAAGCTACGTGTTAGTTTTATTTATGAAGTTCGATCCTCAATATTCACCCGACATCAGTAGTCACAATATTAAGCTTAGTTTAGCGTGTTAAACTTAAACAAAGTCTCGAGTCCGACCATTACCCATGAACTAAGTTCCAGGTATTATTTAATGAGTCTCGAGTCAGTGACGCCACATCAACATCAATCGACATCGGGAGTTTTGTTAAGAAAATATCAACCAAAATACAAAACAACTCAGAGCTATGCTAATTATAAAATCAGGGCTAATTTACAAGAAGCTAAGACAAGAACACAATAGTTTTACGCACAAAGAAAGAAACAATGCATTCAATTGTTATGACTAGAATCCTTTCAACAAAATTTCGAAGTTTTATATATTAATATTCCCGTCGATTTGAGGTTACATACAATAAACACTACCAACACCTTTTGTCCAACCGACCCGATCACATTGAGAACATGAAAATTTTCACAACAAACAGGGAAATTTATCAAAATTATGTGTAACGTCTGAGAAAACAAAACAGTGCCCGCCATTCATGTCTCTTATGCACACAGATTTTCTCCCGGGCTGCTCCGCGCTCCTTGTGGTGTTTTCATGTTCTTTTCTTCCGATACCCTTTGAGATTCGCGTAGCTGCACGATCATATCTTGTTCTTCCCAAAGCTGTCTTTTAAGCCAGGTTACATTACCTTCATGACCTTGCGGTGCTGACATCTCAGGGTTCTCTTCCCCCAACTGTCGTCGTAACTCTCTATTCTCCTAGTAAAGTTAAGCTATGGAAATTTGTTCTTGTTCCAGCTGCTGGTTAGGATATCGAGTGTTAGAACCCCATGTTTCCATCCTTCTTGTTCTGCCTCGCTTCCCTGACTTGTGTTTTTGACCGGTTCGAACTGGATATCGTGCATTAAGGACTCTTCGGCAGCTAATCGTGCACACAATTCAACCACCTTTTGGTGTTCCCCAACTTTCTTGTTTTTCAGAGGCCTCCCTCTCCTCTGTGGTATCTACTGTGGAGGGAGCGTGTTCTCCAACCTGCGTCCTTCTAGTGTAGTTTCTTCCACATTGGTATCCACACGAAGCGACCCTATACCTTCCGCCCGAAGGTCATAATTTTCCTTTGGAACCTCAAGAATACCCGCTGCAGATAAGAACGAGTCCCATGCATGTTGGGGCTCAGGCCTGGCGCTCTGATTGCTCCATAGACCCCGCCTCGCATTTTGAGAAGATCCCATGGCACAACAATGTATTTTCTTAGATGTCCATGACTAGACAAAATACCAAAACACAAAGATTGATCGAATTGGGCTCACAAGATGAATCCCCACTTGTGCATAAGCTCAGGGAAATGAATAGAACTCTTATAGAACATCTATAATTTATAACGGAGCAGGGCAGCGAGCCAAAGCGTTCCAGGGGACACTGAATGCCTTGCCACAAGACATTTCAAATATTTTTTGTGCTACATCTGCGTGATGCGTATGACTAAGGGCATGCGAGATGCAGCCAATAGGAATTGCAGAGGATGTGTGGTATGAACATCTTGATTTCTTTCAATCCCCCTAGCCTCCATAATGAGATGATGATGGTCCATGCACTTGTTGATGCAACTCCCGTGAGAGCAATCTGCCTCGATTGGAAGCATTTAACGACTTCACTTATAACAGTATCCGATCTTTTGGTAACTTACTCGTACTTTTGGCACATGTTCGGCTCTAACATCCTTTCCCTTCCCCAAGGGCCAACTGACCACTGGCATGACTTTGACTCTCATGTTTTTTGTACCCGATCTACCATGCTGTGGCGCGTAGATGTAACCCACCCCAACTGAAGAAAATGGAGGCGCCAACAAAGATAGTATAGGTAATTCGAAAGGTTGCAAAGATCACATAAGTATCAAACAACCATGATTAGCGAGATTTACAGGTATGCATCAGTCTATTTTTCTTCCCTCTTATGTTTTTCATATATTTTGTCGAGTATTGTCCTATAAGCAATTTCTAAAATGATTTTAATCCCGAGTACATGAAAGATATCTCTGACTACTGAGCAACATTGTCTCTGTGACTTGAACGAGGAATTCGGGAGAAACCAAGTTTGAAAAATCAACAAAGGGTTGAAGGATATCAGACTCCCTGAGTTCGGCACCCCCGACAACTTTGTCGACTTGTGCGACATAGTCGAATCACATACCAAGCAAGATTTATTGTGGGCCGAAGAGCTAGCGAAGGTGGCCAACACAATGCCAGGACAAGTGAAAAGAGTTATGGAACATCCAATTAGAGCTCGGACTGTGCTACAACAGTTAAACACCAGTCTAGTGAAGTATTGAGCACATGCAGTGGAGGTCAGAGGAATTTATGCGGCTCCAATGGAACAACACAGATTTTCATGGGCCCAAACTTGCGAGGAACTATTTATTAGTTGGTCAAAGTATGAGAAAAGTCACCCTTTCAAGTGATATCTCAAGTTGACTGATAAAGAAACTGTTAGAAGAGGACGCCACATGGTGAATTTTGTTTTGTTCAAACTACACTTGCCTCGTGACTAATTAGTTGAGAGGTTGATGGTTGTTGCAAGAACTCTTTCTTTTTGGTTGTTAAGAATTATTTTGAAGCTCCCTTTGAATTGAGAAGTCTTTTTGGACCAAAGACAAAGTTATTTTCATCAAATGCATGTGATTGGACGTGGAGAAGAACTATTTCCTATCTCGTTTCATGAATGATGTTGTAATGAGTAAGAGCTATTTAATCTATTGTCAAGTTATCTGGCGCAATATTTTGTTTTTCTTTACTTTAATGACGAAGATGAATTGTGGTGTTATTATGTGATGGATGATTAAGTAGGTGAATTATTTTTCTTGCGATTGTCTTATCGCATAAGTGTTTATTTTCTGGTAATTAGTTTCTCACACAGTAATTGGATGCTCACATGGTTAATGTATTAGTACTAGGTCTGTGGTGTAAAATTGTTGTCTGCGTGCTTGAGCAATAGGTTATCCCAAGTTCATCCTCTTCCCCAGTAGTTAATCTTAATTCTATTTTGTTGCCAAGTTGGTTTATACTGGCTTACATCTCATATCGGTCCCACCCAAGAGAAAATACCAAAAAGAGATAGTCTTAACTGAAGGAAGAGCCTTCACAAGAAAACATAAAGTCCATTGATAATTTGTCTGTATCGCAAGATCTGGAGAACCATTCCACTATTAAATGTTGCAGAGTCTAATTGGGCCTTGGTGGCGGCTTTGGTTCCTGCTGTTGAATCAAGGAACATAGGACCCATCAACACAGCCAACAGGTACAATGCCTGAGAAGGAATAGAAAAGAAGGAACAACGCCCGAGCAGGAGGTGTGGTGGGTCGTCTTGGTGTGGAACTACGAGTGCGCCCATGGAGGTGAGGTGGGCCACAGAAGCTGCAGCTGCAAGAGGTTTAGGTGGGCTCCCGAATTTTCACTCATTTGTCTCCAATAGACAAGAAGGTATTGTCCTGTTTCTTATTATGTGTTTCTTTTTTCTTGTCCCCTGTGGAAATGACAATACATTCAACACACATAAAAAATTGACTAGAGGTACCCGTCTCGGGTGAAACAAACCATTTAGGTCAAGTGAAAATTTCCTCTAAAAGCAAAGCAGGGAAGTGGGTTTGGGTCAATGCCAAATAGTTTTGGGGTATTTTAAAATGTAGATCTGCTCGTCCAAAATGGGAACAGACAAGGAAAAAATTGGCCCTCCATAATAAACTCTCAAACACGCTTATTTTGCAAAGGTGTAACAACAATAGGAATAAAGACAGCAATGATTATGCGTTGTACAACCCCACATCCACACCTCTCACATGGTCACCTGACCTGTATGTGCAAGAGTTACTAAATGCCAAGAGGATATTGTAGGTTTTGGAATTCAAAGGGCATGAGAGCGACCTTCAAATCCAACTATTGATAGTAGAAAACAATAAATTTTTAACAGATCAAGTGACACTGTTGCAAGAAGTCCTTTTGGAATCTAAGGTTGAATGGAAAGGTTTGAAGGAGGCCATCCAAATAAGAGAAGATTATGCTGTGGAAATTAAAGAGGGGATGAACTCTAAAACACCCAAAGATGAAGGGAAAACATGTGAACGAGCATACACCCATGGAGTGAAATCAAGGGATGAAGAGAAAGGGTATTTTAAAAAAAAATCCAAAACTTGGGCACAAGTCGTTAGAAATTCTACCCATAAGGAAAAATAAACATACAGCCAGGGGGAACACATGCAAGGTAGAGAAAACAAGGAAAGACAAGGGAGAGCAACAAATGTAATTATCAAAGGTGTGAGAGAGTATGGAAAAAATGAGTTTACTCTTGACCTTGTAAGTGAATTTTTGAAGGACAGGTTTCTTTGGCAAGGTCGAATTTGCCAAGCATGGAGGGTGGGTAAGCCTAGTGGTGAGAAATATAGGCCCATAAAAGTCATCATGTCAAGCATACGTGACAAGAAAATTCTCCTAGGCAAGAAGCAACTCTTGAGAGGCTCTCGCTTTTTCTAAACAAAGATTTAACTATTAGACAGCAAGAGGAAAGAAGGGAAGATTTTTCAAAGGTTAGGGCAACAAGGGATGAAGGAAAAAGGGCATGGTTGTTCAAAGGAAAAGTTATTATTGCCTTTTTCGGTCCTCATTCTAAAATGGGACAACAAGATGGTAGCCAAGAAGAGAAAACAATTTCATTAGCAGGAAAATATGAAACAAGGCCAGTATGGAGAAATAGGGGTGAAGACTCAACTTTGAGTCTTGTAGACCAAAACAAATAGCAATCAAATTACTTCCAGGTTTCCTTAAGATTAGTTTGTTGGAATTGCAGAGGTTATCTTTGGAGGCAGGGACGTGGGTTAGGACCTATCGCGGAAGACAGAGACAAAATTTGTCTATTGGAAACACATGAGCATGAAGGGTGCAAGACACCTATGTTTGAAGAGTATGTGAAGATGGCAGTGTGGAAAAAAGCAGCTGAAAATGGTAAAGGACACGGGGGTATCATGGTCTTAGTGAAGAAAAAAAAAGGTCGTCTCATTCAGTTAGAAAGAGAAGACTCAAATAAAAAATTCATTTGGTTTAAGATATCAGAAAATGGTAACATCATTAGGATTGCAACATGTTATTTTTCCCCACAAGTTTCAAAAACTTACAAAAATAGGGGGCTTGACCACAAATACCCCTTTGCAGCCTTAAAAAATGATATTGCAGCGTAATATCAACTAAGTGAAGTCCTTATAGTGGGTGATTTCAATGCTACGACAACATGTGAACAAGCTAGTATTCTTCGATGTAAGGAAGACTGCAACCCCATTTGACTTACAGAAGAAAGAAATCATCAGTGGAAAAGAGTCTCAGAGGACAACAAAAGATGCAAATTTTTTGGGAACAACTGCTTACTTTATGTGGGGCATTTGACTTAATCATTTGTAATGGGTTGGCTAGATGGGCAAATTCTGGCAATTTCACCTGCAATACCTACAATGGACCAAGTGTAGTAGACTATGCAATTTGCTCACATGGCTTGTGTGAGAAAATGGAAGAAGTTTTGATTGGTGAACAACTGTGGGAGTTGAAATCTGATCATAAACCGATCTATTTAAGTCTAACTTGGGTTGAACAACAACAACATGGGAATAAAAATCAACACATTCGACAACCTCCTTCAAAGGGCAGAATTCTGTTGACTCAAAAAAACTGTAACACCTTCAAGATAGCGTTAAAGAGGTTGTTTAACAAGGAAAAAATTATGTCCCAGGGCCTTCATAGCCATGAGATAACAAATTTAATCCAAAGCGTACTTACAGAATGCAAAAGAGAAAAAAATAGGAAATCTGAAACAAACTCTTTTTCAGTTAATGTTTGGTTTGATGAGGAATGAAAAATAGCAAGGAAAACTTTGAAAGAGTCAAGCCAGAAAGAAATAAACATAAAATCTTACAAGCAAATTGTAAGAAATAAAAAAGATGATTTCATGATCTCAAGGAGGGAGGAACTAATCTTCTTGGGGAGAAATAACCCCAAGTTATTTTGGAAGGAACTCCAAATAAAAAAGAAACAAACTAGAAATAATATCACAGCCTATCAATGGTTCGAGTATGCAAAGCAACTTTATGAGCAATATCCTAAGGTGGACCCCCCTCCTTTGGTCAACACTAATACTAAGCTCTTCATCGTGCAAGAATTTGAGGTGGGTATCAAAAAGTTGGGTGTTGGAAAAGCAAAAGATTTAGTTGAACTCCAAGTAGAATATCTAAAGTAGGGTTCAAAAACTCTTGCACCTCACATTATGAAAATTTTTGACAACATCATTCAGCAGGGATTCCCTACAGATTGGACAACGAGCCTAGCAATACCGCTTTTCAAGAGTGGGGATGTCAACAATCCCTCCAACTATAGGACCATAATGATAAACCCCTTGTTTGAAAAGCTATTTGGAAGTATGCTAGAAAATAGAATCAACAAGTGGGTGGAAGAAGGGGATAAGCGTGATAAATGGAAAGAAGGTTTCAAACCTAAACACTCAACGATTGATCATAGTATAACTCTAAGGCACATCATTAAAAAAGTGTGGGAGAAAAAAGAGGAAGTCTTTTGTTGCTTTGTCGATTTCAAAAAAGATTTTGAAACAGTCCCTAGAGATAAGCTTTGGCATAGAATGGAGGAACTTGGGGTTCCTATACATCTTAGAGCAGTCGTTCATAAGCTATATGAGGAGGTTAAAGTCAAAATTAGAATGTCATCTGTTATCTCCGAAAGTTTCAGGAGCGATATAGGGGTCAAGCAATGGTGCCCATTGTTCCCTACCCTTTTTGGTTTATATATAGACAAACTTGAAGAGTGGTTAAACTCACAAGAGGGTGATGGTACTATTTTGGGTGATTTTGTGATAATGCTTCTCTTGTATGAAGATGACCTTATTTTGATTGCTAAATCCTCTCTTGGGTTCCAAGAACACTTAACTTCCCTTGAGCACTTTTGCAGTATAATGGGGATGCAAGTCAATACTAGCAAGATGAAAGTGGTGATTTTTTCTAGCAAAATAAAACATAAGCAACATAAGTTCTACTTTGAAGGCAACACTCTTGTAGAAGTGGAAGATTACAAATACCTCAGAATTGACTTCAACAAAAATCTAAGTTGGGAAGGTTGCAGAAAGAAAATAACTTTGGGAGGTTGGAAAGCGTTCTATGCTTTTCAAAATAGGTGCAGAGAAGCAGAGCTATCGGATTGGAAGACTATGCAAACTCTGTTTAGGATTTTAGTGATCTAGGTGGTTTTATATGGTTGTGAAGTGTTGGCCAGCAATGCAACTAACTTACAATGGAAGCAAATTGAGAAGATTAAAAAACGCTTGATCACAAACAAGTTTAAAATTAAAAGTTCAGTCCCTTATGATATCATGTTGAGTGAAATGGGGGTTGCTCCTATTGAAACAATTGCTATGGTGTATCTTATAAGATATCTAAAAACAATTGAGCAAATGGAAGACACTCGATGGCCTAAGGTCGTCTTCAATGACATATTGTGCAAAAGAAAGAAGATGTGGATGCAACAAAATATTAAATGGCTTAATAAATGAGATATCCACTTGAACAGGTGCCCTACGAATAATAAAGAGATAAAGACTTTTGTTATTGATAGGTTCCACAAGTGAACTTGGGATAAAGGGATTGGGAGAAAGAAAGAGTATTATATTGAAGAGTTTAACCCCACATATAATCATCATCAAAAAGCGTACATAGAGGCCAATATTTCTTGGAGAGCCAAAATTCTTATTACCCAATTAAGAACCAATTCCCATCAACTCCGCTGTGAAACTGGACGTTGGAAAAGACCAAAAGAAGCTTGGGAATAAAGGGTGTGTATGTTCCGCACCTCCAAAAAAGTGGAAACAAAAAAACATTTCATCTTAGAGTGTGAAACCTTCAAAGACAACAGGGACAACTATATAAGTATCTTGACATCTAGCTCTTGGAATAACTTATTCAACAAGGGGATAGTGGAGAAATTGGGGGAGCTCATCATCAAGTTGAACAGGAAAAGGGTTGAATTGCAGAAATTAGTGTGTGAGGCGATCTGTCCCATAGGCTATTGTTAGCCTTGTGGACGTTAAAATCATTTTCTTTCTTTCTTATCTATTTTTCTTAAACATGCCTAAAGTAGATGAGAAATTTTTGGCACAACTTCCACCGCATCTCTACTAAAACAACGATAAAAGAAAGTTGTGGTCGACAAAACCCAACGCTAGAGTTGAATCTCCAAAACTGGAAAGGATTGGATTATGGTGGAAATTTTGCCAACCCAAGTCTTATTACTAAATTGACATCGGTTT
>JZKD02S2307343.1:654256-672806 GCA_000966675.3 Picea glauca
AATTAAAATTAAAAATATTGTAAATTTGTATAGAGTGAAGTTAATAATGTGTATTTTATATAAAAATATATAAACAATTTATATATTATAAAATTTTATAAATAAAAATATGCAATGTTTTTTATTTAATAATTTTTGTGTTTGAAAGTTTAAAATAAATATTAAATTTTAATATTTATTAATGATGATGGTGATTGTTAAAGTCCACTGAAATAAAAAAATAGTAAATAAAGAATCTTTTTAACTTAAATGAATTTTAATATATAATTAAAAAATACTTTAACAAAATTTGTGATTAAATAAAACTCAACAATAAAACTTAAATTAAAAAAAAAATGTGATTAAATAAAACTCAACAATAAAACTTAAATTAAACAAAATTTGTGATTAAATAAAACTCAACACTAAAACTTAAATTAATTTAAGTAAATATTTAACCTTCTATAATGGTTGCTGCAAAGCGATGAATGATGAAACCATCAAACAATCTTGACAAGATTCATCCAAAATCGAATATAATATAATTGTTCATTGACTAATAATAACAATCAATAGTAACTCGCGGTTGTTTAGCCAATTTGGAAGCCGATTAGTATAAATAAATGAAAAAGACAAAAATAAATAAAGGCTTTTTTATTTATTGAAGTCAATCTAATCCATTGAATATGATCGCTAATTCAATGAATAAATGGCCATTATAACTCAACCAGATCTGAAGCTATTAGTGAATTTTTAGGATTTTGTTAGCGAGAGCATATTATTGTTTTTTATTTTTAATTATTTATGTTTTAATGAATTATAAAATTATAAGTTTTAAAATGTTTTTGAAAATTATGAATTTTATTGTTAGTTTTTTTTTTTAATTAAATAAAAAGTAAAATTATTAACAAAGTTGATTTTTTTTTTCACTAAAAAAAACAGATCTATTGTTATTCTATTAGAATCAAGTGTTTTTTTATGGTTACAAAAAAGATCTATAAGATCGTAATATCTCCTCAAAATCTTGATATGTTGATCTCAACTTTGAGTGTGTTCTAGACAATATCTATTGACAATTGTCAATTGCTTACATATCATATTTTTACTTAACAAAAAGAGAATAACTATCATCCTTCTAGTGTTTGGTTACACTGTAATATAGCACTAGAAAATCATAAAACTGTTTGCATTTACAACATTTTCTTTTGTGGATTTCCTCATAAAAAAACCATCCCTGGGGACTGTCAGCTTTTTTGGAGAGTTGATTAGCAACTCTGTTGAATTCTCTATGAATATGCATAAAGTGGATATCTTCAAATCTCGTCTTTAAGCATAATATTTTTTCTTTCTAGTTGAGTAAATAAAGTAGATTCAGATTTGAGCAGTCATTAATCTAGTCGATAGTGACTTTGGAGTCACCTGCTGCCATCATATTCTTTATGTATAATCACTCTGCAAAGAGGAGAAGTCCCCAAAATCCTAGAATTTCAGCATTCATATTATTGCCCTTACCTCCTGCAAAGTGTGCTTTATAACTATAATGAGCACTTAATTTTATGTAAATTCCAGCACCACAATTGTCGTTAACAGTTGCACCGTCAAAAAACCCTATTGGTTTCTCATCAAAGAAGATTGGGTTTAGAATATAGTCCATTTTCTCCACTTCACCCGTGTCTTTGTATTCTTTAATGTCGAGTAGAATACTGGAGATAGTTCTGGAGTCCTCTCTTTGCCAATTTTCAAATGTGGTTTTGTTCTTGTATTTCCAAATTCTCCAACTAAACAGAAAATGAATATATCTCATCCTTGGAAATTTTGTAAACCAGTGTAATAAATTTATATCAAGAGTAGACTGCATCCATGAATATGATATATTGAGGGAAATTAAAATTTCTTTCCAGATTTTATGTGTGGTTTCACAGTGTATGAGCAAATGTTCTGTAGTCTCATCATCTTGGAGACATAAACTGGAAACAACGTGACCTATGCCTCCCCTTTTCTTATAGTTTGCACCAGTAAAGATATAATCTTTTAAGCATAACCACATGAAACATACAATTTTACTTGGAATGTTAACGCTCCAAATGGACTTATACCACCATTTACAGTCGCCAAAATGTGAATTACTAGCAATGCATTGATATGCTAAGTTTGATGAAACTGCTCCAGAAGCCCTATTCCATGACCAAACAAGTTTATCATTTGAGTTATTTAGAGAAACTCCATTACTCTTCAACATGAAAATGTACCTGTGCCATTCATTTGACAGATTTTCATTTAATCCCAGCTGATTGGAATTTATCCATTTTTGAGAAAGGTTTAGTGTATTTGAAACAACTGCTTGAGAAATGGTATAGATGCCATTATTATTTAAAGTATGGATTAAGGGAGCATAAATATTATAAGTAGAGTTATCTCCAATGAATGGATATTTCCCAATAATAACTTGATTCTCGATCCCTGTTTTCCAGGCCAACCACTGCTTGATGATATGAAATGAGCTCATAAAATTTATCTAGAAATTTGAGGCATTAGGATAATTGAAATTCCCTTTCTTGATCCAAGAAATCAGATCGATTCCTTTTAAATATTTCCTTTTAAGTATTTGACTCCAAATACTCTTGCCAAAGAGCCCTCTCCAACAAGATTTTGCTGCTAAAGATTTGGCGAACCAATAAATGTTCTTGATACCCCAACCACCTAAAACTTTTGGAGTTGCAATGGTTTTCCATTTGGTTAAGTGAAATCCTGAAGATTTGTTCGCTCCATTCCATAAAAAAAATTGCCATTAGTTGTTAAATTTTGTGCAGAGTAGAGGCAGGAATCTTCGCTAAGCTGAACCAATAAACTGGAATACTTTGAAGAACAACTTTCACTAAAACCAGTCTTCCACCTAGAGAGAGCCACCGGAAAGTCCAGTTGTTAATTATTTTAGCAATCTTCTCAACCAACCAATTCCAATCCACAATTCTGTAACTATTTGGCTTTAAAGAGAAGCCTAAATATTTCATACCTTCCTCCAAGTTTTTGAAGGGAATGTTAAACTCTGAAAATAAACTTTGTTTGAGTCTAGAGTCTATATTCTGAGTCGGAAAAAATGACTTTTGGCAATTAACCTCCATACCCGAAGTTGTACAGAACATTGTTAAAATGTGTTTAAAAAACAACCAGTCTTTAAAATCCCCACTTCCAAGGATTAAGACATCATCTACGAAGAGTAGATGTGACACAATGTTTGTACCAGTAACTTTGAGTCCATGGAAGGAATCTTCATCGACAACTTTCCTCAAAAGTCTACTGATACATTCAACTACCATAAGAAGCAAAAGAGGAGAGAGGGGACAACCCTGTTGTAATCTCCGTTGACTTTGAAAAAATGCCGTCAGGGATCTGTTGATTAAAACTGTTGTATTTACTGTGGAAATGCATGCCATGATCCACTGGGTGATTTCCAAATTTAAACCAATCTAAATTAACAACATTCTGAGGAAATTCCATCTTACCTTATCGTATTCTTTTTTTAGGTCCATCTTGAGGACAACTGTGTTGTGTTTCTTTGTCTTCGCTGAGAGTAAACATTCATGTGTTATGCCAACAACATCGAAAATTAGGTGATCCTTTAAGAAACTGAACTGTTCATGTGAAATACAATCAACAAATTTTGTTTTTATCCTTGTAGCAATAATCTTGGATATGACTTTGTACACAAAATTACAAAGTGTGATTGGCCTAAATTCATGAAATTTTTTTGGCTATTAACTTTAGGAATAAAAGCGAAGAATGTGGCTTTAAGAGAACCCGGAATAAATCCAGTAAATTTGGATTCTTCAATAGCTAAGTGGAGGTCTCTCCCCAATATCTCAAAGAAAGAACTGAATATTTCTTGTGTCTAGCCATCGGGGCCTGGGCTTTTGTCCTTGGGCATCTTGAAGACAATGTCTTTAACTTCACTTAATGTAACAACTTTACCAATGTATTTGCAGTCTAATTCACTAAAAAACTTAGGCATTAGTGCAAGGACTTTGAGTTGGAAATTTGTATCTTCAGGCTCAATGGATCTAGATTGTGATTTGAAGTGTTCCAAAGAAATCTTTTTAATTTCAGAATCAGATGAATGGAGAACACCTGAATCATCTTCAATATCCCATATTGTATTATGTTCCCTCCTCATAGTGGCATATTTATGGAAAAAATTAGTATTTTTATCACCGTTTCTGAGCCAAATAGCTCTTCTTCTAAGTCTCCAAGAATTTTCTTCAATAGCTAGTATCTTTTCTTTTTCTAGCTTCAAAACTCTAAGAAGGTTCAGGTCTTCTTGCTTGAAAATCTGTGATAGACACTTGTCAAAAATATTAGTCATCTTGGATTCTATTTGGAGTAGATCCAATTGTAACTGTGCTTTTTTATCTCTTTGCCAATTGATCACTGCCTGTTTTAAATACTTTAGTTTTGAAACCAGAAGTTGTATGGAGGAGGAATCTGACCACTGACTTAAATCGGACCACATTTTCTTGATGAGAGAAACAAATTATGGATCTTTACTCCAAGTAGAATTGAATTTAAACGGTAGCTTAGTAATCTAAGAGGGGGAGTCCAGTTGAAGGAAAATCAGATTATGATCTGAGATGTTTGAATTTATAACCCAGGTTCCAACCTTGACATTGTTTTTGAAAAGGGATTCGTCAATAAGGAAACGGTCCAATCTCTTTGCGATACCATCAAATACCAGCTCTACCATTACGCCAGGTGGGAGTAAGTTTGGTAGGTTGGACATCCACTAATCCAGCGGATTGGAAGTGACTTGAAAAGAAGTCTGCGAGTGGATATGATCTTTCATTAGCCCCCAAAATTTCCTTTGAAGAAAGAGTGAAGTTAAGATAACCACCGACAATAAGGCCCTTCTCTTCCAGTAAACCGGACTGAAAAATAAGGAGCCAGAATAAATCCCTATCCTTGTAGGGAGCATAACAGTTAAGCAAATTTACTTTTTTTGTTGAAGGTTTGATCTTACCTTCCCAATAAATACCTGCAAGGGTGTCCAGAGCAGAGAGATCAACATATGTTGGATTCCACCCACACAGTAACCCACCTGAATGACCGCAAGGGTCCAGAGCCACAACATTCCAAGAGGGAAGACACTGTAGAAAAAGTATGGAAGCCTTGTCTCTTCTAACAAAGGTTTCTTGGATGAAGACGATATTTGGTTTAACTTGAGAAAACAATTATTTAAGGGAGACAATTTTAAGGGGGCCCCCAAACCCGCGAAGATTAAGGGAAAGAAGGATCATAAAGGAAACTGGGTATTCGACAGGCCTGCTCTAAGGGCCGAAGACGAAGATAAATCAGAATCCAGTATCAAAGTAGCTGGGGGGGACATGGAAAAAGGGCAGTCCGTAACTGGAAGATTTAAATCTTTAAAAGAAGCTATTCCTCCCTCCGTAGCTCTTGTAGGGGATTTTGGAACACGGGCTCTTGTTTTTTTCCTAATAGTGACAATAGAACAAAGTGTGGCGGAAGGTGGAAGAATTGATAAGTTAGATATTGGGAGGGGTTTGGGATCGAGGGAGTCTACATATTTAGGAAAAGGAAAGGGGGAAAAAGCATTAGGAGTGTCAGGGGTAAAAGAGGAAAGGGTAGGCTCCTTCCTAAGGGGGGGGGTGTTGAGTCATTAGCAACCAAAAAATTAACAGGATCAATCACAACAAGATTCTTAACGGATAGAGGAGAAATATTTAAAGGAGTAGTATCAGGAGGGGAGGGGGTTAGCAAGACGTTCGGGTTTGCAGAATCAGAACCCAAAGGCCGTGTAGCAAAAAAAACGGGTGAATTTTTTAGATTTTTCATGAGTATACCCAGAAATCTCCAAATAAATCCAAAACCCATTTCTCATTACAAAATAGGTAATTAACTTCATCTGGGGTGAGCTTATTAAAAAAGGAGGGGAAAAAAGGTTGCATCTTACCTAAAAAGGTGTCGTTGTCGAAAGGGCCCGCTTTTGAGTCAACATAAGGAGCAATAGTTGTCGTCGAGGGATCAGAGTTCTGTGAGAAAACCATGGAAGTTGGGCAACTTGATTTGAGATGGCCCGTTTTCCAATAGACATGGCAACGAAAGGGTTCTTTCCAGAAATCGACCGATTGAAGGAAGTGCTTATCCCCAATGGTGATATCAATAGCGTTTGGTAGTCCATTATCCAGGTCAAGTTCTACCAAGAGCCAGACCAATCTTTTTTTATGTTTGTGGAGTGACGACTCATCAAAAAATATAAACTTACCTACAGAGTTTGCGACAGCTTCGAAAATCCAGATGGACCAGAACTCAATAGGGAAGTCTGGTAAGAGCATCCAAAAAAACCTTTTTCTGAAATTTTCCTAAAGAGGATTGAACCCCGGACACCACCTTTTCAGCATCAAAACACCCTTACCAAAAATCCAAGGTGTTTCTACTATGTGAAGAAGATCACTTTTAGACAGAAAGTGAAAAACCAACCAATGGTTTGTGAGGAGGCTGAACATTGGTCAGTAACTGAGGATGGGATTCTAGACGGAAATCATAAACTTAGTTATATTTCACATACTCATCCTTGCATAAAAAAACTTGCCAACGAGAGTGTTTTTCGTAAGTCCTAAAACTCTATCCAAGGATACATCACCACTGAGAACGCAACAAGGCTTGTCTACACAGGTCTTCCAACACTTTTTCTTGCAGTTGAAACATGCAATAGCACCAGTGGAGCGGTTGTGTCCAGCAACAGAACTTTGTAGGCGTGAGGCCTGGGGAGCGAGATCCAACAAATAGGAACCAAAGAAGGGAAAGGTTCAAGAGCGAGAGGAGAAATGGAACAATCCGTAGCGAAAGGGGCACCATGGAGAGGGAGAGTTGGAGGACTCGTGCCGACCACATGAAGAATACCAAGTGGACAAGTTCTGGGAGGAGACTTAGGCATCTGTCGAGCAGAAGGAAGGGAGAGTAATGCGAGAGTAAAGGAGATGACATTGGTAGTTGTGTGTAATGAAGGGGTCGTAGATCTCGCAGCAGACAAAGGCATAGGAGGTTGAGTAGTATGTACCTGACATTGACAGTCATACAAGAGTTTGTAGGTCTCGTCAGCAAGAAAAAGGCTGTCATTTTCCCACAACTCTTCCTCGTCATCCCAAGTGAGGTTGAGTCCTTCCATATACTTTAGAAACAAATCACCTAGACTGAGCTGTAACCCCATCTAGTGAAAGACACCAAATGTGTCATGTCAGGGCTGAAAAGGTGACTGAGGCTACCTGACTCCGTGCAAAGTCGTTGCGGGAACCCTAAGGGGTTTCTATTATTTCTTGTCTCCTCAGCCTTCCCCCCATTTTTTTTTCTTCTCTAGCTCATATTATTACTTATTCTTATCCGGCGGCTCTCTATTATTCTTTCCCGGTGATGGTTCTCTCTTCTTTCTTGGTGATGGCGGTAGGCGGGACTGGCCACTTTCTCTTGACCCTGGTTCGATGACACGATGTTGTGATATGAGTGATGAACCTAGGGTGGGCTCCTGGTGTGGTGTTGTCCTGATCTTCATTCATTTTGGGCTTCCTCTTCGCCGCTCCGACTCTTGCTTGCGGGGCGGGGGGGGGCTTCTCTCTTGCTTGTTCGCGTGGTTCTATCTCGCATGCTTGGTGGCTTGGTCACCTAGAAAGCTACTGAAGAACTAGCTACATCCGCCTCCATCCTCCTGGGCCTACTAACAAATTTGGTTATACTTATCTCTTTAAAATATTCTAATGTAATAATGGTATGTAATGTAAAACTAAAAGGCAAAGTTATTACCTCTTAAAAATATTTTAATGTAATATTCTGATGTAATCTAAAGCTAAAAGGTAAAGTGATTACGAAACATTTAAAACTTATAATAATATATTATTTGTGTATAGTCTAAAAGAAAAAGAAAAGCGAGAGTGACTACTTCATACCTTTAAAAATGGAAATAGTATTTGAAATCTCCTCTCCACAATATACTAAATTAAATTAAATGTTAAGAAAAAGAAAAGTGGGAGTGACTACTTTGTACCTTTAAATATGGAAATAGTATTTGAAATCTCCTCTCCACAATATAGTAAATTAAATTAAACGTACAAGACTCAAATTTCATATCGAATATCTTACAAGCCAATATATTCTTGCTAAAATAAGGAAAATGTTTTAAAAATAAATCACAAATAAATTCTAGATATCTTCTTGTAGGAAAATATTTTAAAAATAACTCACTAATCAATTCTTCTTCCTTCTTATAAAAAATAAAAATGATCCAAAAAGCTATATCATATTGTCAATGACAGATACTATGTTATAGCTATTATATTTTTTAGATATTATATTATAAGATAATTTTATAGATAAAGAATAAATGACAACTAACATATTGTCAATGAAAAATACTATGTTATAGTTGTTATATTTCCTTTTTATAAATAACAACAAATGTTAAAATAAAGTTTAGAAAACCCAAGCCAATTCTCTTTGTATCCTTATATTTCACTAATGAATTCTATGTTGGAATTGAGGAAACAATCAAAAGAGGTTAAATTTGGTGGTTCATGTAATGGTGGTAGTTCATATAACGGTGAAGACATTATATATATGTGTAGTCATGAGAGACATACACAAGTTTTGTAAATGGAAATATTGTAATGTTTAACTTTTAGCAATAAGAATAATGATACCTTGCCCCATCGATGTTTCCTTGGCATTTTGTGAGGGTTTTTCCATGTAAATGTATGTCTTGTTGATTGTTATTCTATTATCTTTTTTCGTTATTTCTTCGCAACTAATTTATTTTGCAAATTCTATGATTTTTTGGGATCATGTTCCAATAAGTGGTATTAGAGCCACGATGATTTGAATCAAAGGATGAAATCACCAATAAAAGGGAGAGTTGACCTATGTGGAGAACTGTCTAGGCCTTTTACTTGTTGGCGATGTGGATTATTTGAAGTAGAGGATGAAATCATCAAGAAAGGGGAGAGTCAATCCATGTGGAGAACTATGTAGGTGTTTTACTTGCCAACGATGTGGATTAATTGAAGAAAAGAACAAAAAACACATAGAAAGGGGAGATTCAATCCATGTGGAAAAGTACCCAAAAAACAATATTTAGTGACTATGTTAGAGTTCAGTGTTTTTTCCGCAGCATCAAATGGTGAAGGTTTCAAATCAAAAGTTCAAGGTGGAGAAATTCAATGGGAAGAATAACTTTGAGTTGTGGAACCTCAAGATGCGAAATCTGTTGGTGCAACAAGGACTGCACAAGGCATTGGCAGGAAAGACAAAGAAACATGAGAGAATGACTAACAAGGACTAGGAATATCTTGACATGAGAGCTCTTGACACAATTTGGATGTGTTTGGAAGATGATGTTATTTTTAATATTTTTGGAGAGGAAACAACATAAATATTATGGAGTAGATTGGAGAGCCTTTACATAACAAAATCCTTGACAAACTGAATCTATTTGAAGAGGAAATTGTATAGTTTAAGAATGAAAAACGATAGCAAAATTGATGATCATTTAAACATTTTCAATAATATTATGTGTCAATAAACTAGCATGGGCGTAAAAATTGAAGATTAAGACAAGGAAATCATGTTATTGTATTCATTTCCTGAATCTTGGGACCACTTAGTCACTTATATTAGTTTTAGCACAACAAAAACTCTTGATTGTGATTCTATTGTGGGAGCCTTTTTGTCTAAGGAGCTATGGAGGAAATAGACTATAAAAATCTCCACACCAGAAGCAATTGTGGCTAGGGGTCAATCCAAAGAAAAAGGGGAGAATTGAAGAGCTACAACTAGATCTAATTCAAAATTAAAAAAGGGTAAGAAAAAATGTTATTACTACAATAAATCAAGGAATCTCAAGAAATATTGTTGGAAGAGGCAAGGATCCAAGGATGACTCCACAAAGGAACCAAATACGATCGAGACAATTCCAGGTATGGTTGATGAAATATTATCTCCTAGTAATATCTCACAATATCGTGGAATGTTTACTATATTTTGGGGCTTCGCATCATCTGTGTCCACATAGGAGTTGGTTTTATTCTTACCAAGTTATTGATGGCAATATTATTCTTATGGAAAACAATATTTCTTATAAGATTGTTGGGATTGAGAGAATTAAGATTAAAAAGTTTGATGGTATGGTAAGGACGTTAATAGAGGTAATACATGTACCAAAAATAAAAAAGAATATAATTTCCTTGGGATTTTTAGATTCTAGAGGTTATAAATTTACAAGTCAAGGCAGAGCACTAAAGGTGTCCAAGGGTATTTTGGTGGTAATGAAGGAAATAAACATTGGGAACCTTTACAAGATGGAAGGGAATACTCAAATAAATGAAGCAATAGTGGTATTTGAGGAAGCAAATGAATATGCTTGTTTATGGCATCAACTACTAGGTCATATGGGGAAGAAAGGTATAGAGATATTGATAAAGTGTAAGTTACTTTCATATTTGAAATCTTTGAATTTGAATTTCTACAAGCATTGTGTTTTTGGTAAGTAGTGTAGATAGAAGTTTAAAACATGAAGTCATAAAAGTAAGGGTGTTCTAGATTATAATCATTAAGAGGTTTGGGGACCATCCCCTACAACTTCTTTTGGAGGATAATCATATTTTGTGACATTTATATATGATTACTCTATAAAGGTGAGGGTCTATATTCTCAAAAGAAATGATGACGTCTTTAATGTATTTAAGCAATTTAGAGTTTTTGTTGAAAATAGAACTAGCAAGTCAATCGAGTGTTTAAGAATAGATAATGGAGGCAAGTTCACATCTTTGGAATTTGAAAATTATTGTAAGGAAGTTGCGATAGAAAGACATAAAACCATAGTTTACACTCCTCAACAAATTGGTGTGGTTGAACATGACTATTCTAGAGAGAACAAGAAGCATGCTTGTTGGCACCCTAAGGGTTTGAAGACTAAGCACACTCAAGAATATGCACTATGCTGTGCCAAGTTTCAACATCTGTGATAGCCAAGGATTTACTATGTGCGCCAACACATTTTGTATTGCACGCAAGGAATTAAAGAGACTGCATGAAGATCAGATCCACAAAGATATCCATGAATCATTGTAACTATTTTTGTAACAACTTGACTAGTCATGGTTGAGGTTGTGGATGAGTTGCAGGATTGTTATGATTTCCACGCTCCTTGGACAATATGGCGCGATGCATGCTGATATGTAAGGTTTGGGTTTTTTTTCACTAAAGGAAGTAGCATGTGAATGTATATGTTGTAGAGCAGTTAGAGTTTCAAGTTCCATTTTGTATCAGTAATGGTTGTGTATAGAGATATTGTGTGTGTAAATATGAGAGAGAAAGTAGATCTAAGTGCATGGCGTGTCTCTGTTTGGACTGTTAATGTATTTTGAGTAGGCTTCGGTCTCTATGCATGGAAATTTATTTTAATACCTTTGAGATTAATGAATAAAAGATGAAGCACCTTTATCTCTACATATGATGAGTTATGGTCTGACTATATGCATGTTTATATTATTCTACGCAGTAAGATAGTTGTAGTTATGAATGACTGAATGATTAGTTCATGAAGGTTTCTTATATGTTTTATTCCTTCACACCCTACACAAGACCAATGGTCTTTGTGATTCTCATGGCATCTCAAGTGAGACCTTCTTCACTTCTTGAACACTGAATATGTCAACACCAAAAAATCTCAACACCAAAAATTTGGATAAGCAGAATTATAAACTTTAAGCGGTACAATCCTTAGATGTCGTGTCCCTCATGAGATAATTCTACTTCTTAGGGATGGGTGGGAGATAAAAGTTCTTAAGGTTAGGTTGGAGGTAAAAGAAAATGCAAGACTAAATAGTAGATTATATTTAAATATTCTAAAGACTCCAAATATTTGGAAGTGGATTTAATTTAAAATAGGGGTGAATGTTGGATGTTGATTTTATTTTTATTTATTGTATTTGGATTTTTATTATGTTATATAAATATATATTTTTTCAATTTTCAATAATAAGATTTAATTAAAAATTGCAATTTTCAAATTATAAAATAATACATATTTAGATGAAAAAAATATACATATTAAATGATCAAATAATATAATTTATTAAAAATAATAATAGAATCATTTCGAATCAAGAAAACAAGTCCATAACTGTAATAATTATTAATGTGATAAAAGGATAATATTTCCTACCTGGCTACCAAATGCCTCTTCCTAAATATGATCCCTCATGGCCACCCTTCGAGCCTTCACCTCAGCCTCCAAATCCTACATGGTCTCTTTACCAGATGAGTTTACCGGACACCTCCTAGGTAACAAGGGTTGTCTGTGTTTTCTCCACTAGACTCAACTCCACCTTTATCTTTATAGACACTATGATACACCATACAAAACCCAACTTAGGCCCACCATTAGGCCCAATGTCATATTTAAAAAAATTATAACAATAAGAAAATACTTCATTTTTATTTATAAAAAAAATAGAATTATATTTATATTAATGGAATCATGGAAAATAAAAGTAAGACATGAGAAGAGGTCTTTCAACTTATTTTAATGAACTCCCAAAAAAATTGGTGTAATGTATTTTTTTTTCTTTTAAATGAAAATACATCATTATATTTCTATGGAAAAAAAAAAAATTTCTATTTATAAAATTATTAAAAAAAATAATTAATTCAACAAATTTTTATGGACTCCTCCCAAAAAAAAAATATACCATACTTTTATTACAATATGTTTTTTAATTTTTAATGAAAATATATCATTTCTATTTATATTCATTGAATTGTTGAAAAAATAAATTAAAACATATGAAGAGGTTTTTCAACTTAATCTCGTGGACTCTTTGGAAAAATGTCTACCCCACCTTTATTATAACATAGTTTCTCATGGATTAGTGGAAAAATGTGTATCCTTTATCTAGGTGGATATTGGTGGCCACCCACCTATTTCACTTTGACCCCCACCATTGCTTCTTTCAGTTTTTTAGTTTCCGCACAGTATACTATTTTTAGCAGTTTTTCAGGTTATGAACTTCCAGAGCCGTTTTGAGTCCCTAAATGATGTTTTTTGGGAAAACGGGGAAAAACATGGAATAATGTTTAATGTTTCTCACCCAAAAGTTGTAGTCCTCATATATATTTTTATAGCGAGGTATTGAGCGCGTCAAACGGAGATCATATGCCAAAGTTACGTCCCCGAGAAGTTGATGTACCAATTTACCCAAACATGGCCCATAGTCTTGGTGTTTCATCTCCTAGGGTTAGGTCTTTGGATGTTTAGGGTTTTCCATTATTTATTAATAATAATAGGCCTTCGAGCCTCGTTGTAACAAAGTTCAGAGGCTAGTAGCCGCCTAATCTCTTCTCAGAGATAAGCTACCAGCACCCTAGCTAGTTATTTCCATTCTGTCTGTAAGCATATTTCACTCATTTGTTATTAATGAAATGAAGTTTTATTTCCGCTGCATCTCTGCGTTTATGTGTATTTTTGTATTTCATTGTGTTCCTACATAAATCTGGATCAGTGGTATCAGAGGGGTCTGCTCATTCTTAATCCTTCTTTGCATGTCCCCAATGAGGTCGAGGTATAAGGAGTTAGGGCTCGATCTGGTTGAACCTTTGCAAGATCAGCCTCGCAAACCCCGACGACCGCCCATGGGAAAAGAAAAGAAAGATGAGGGAGCAAGAGATCCTATCAAAATGTTGCTCTAGGAGGCCCTTGAGAAATAAAGGAACACAATGATGGACAACTTTGCCCTGATCCTTCAACAGATGCCCACTAGCGGCGCATCTACATCCAATAGCCACTCTGGAGGTGCCACTCCTTTTAAGG
The DNA here is from genome assembly GCA_000966675.3 of Picea glauca. NCBI lineage: Eukaryota > Viridiplantae > Streptophyta > Pinopsida > Pinales > Pinaceae > Picea > Picea glauca. The sequence continues at coordinate 668,100 of JZKD02S2307343.1, forward strand.
TACAAGTAAACTTTGACATTCCCATATTTGAGGGTCAAATGTATGCAAATGTCGTAGATAGATGGTTGAATCTATTAGAAGGATATTTCTCGGTTCATGACTTTTTCGACCGAGAAAGGATTATTTTTGCACTCCTCAAAGACGCCCCCCATGTCAAGGACTGATGGAAAACCTACTGGGATCAATAGGGCGAGGGGGAACCCTCTATGTTCTCGATCGCACCCACTTGGAATTCTTTCCAAGACGCCATCAAGGAACAATATTATCCCGTGGGGAGCTATGAGGACAAATACATACAATGGACTACGTTGTGACAGAAAAGGGACCAAGATGTGCATGAGTTGACAAATATGTTTCATACCCTATGCACAAAGTTGGGTATCAAATATTCAGAGAAAAATTTGGTGTTAAAGTACTGCAGTTGTCTGGACAAATACATTCAGGAGGAAATGGAGTTACTCGACACCTCCTCGCTTGGTGCGGCATACCGCTATGCTGCCATGATTGAGCAGAAGTTCAAACAAAAGAAGCGAGACTTTGGGTCTGTGAATCAAAAGCAAGGGAAAGGTACCCCCAAAACACAGAACAAAGGACCAAGCCAAGGCAGTGTGACCCAAGACAACCCACCAAAGCCACAAGAAAAGAACAACACCACGAAGCCAAAAAAGGACACAGGGAAGTGGTGTGAGTTCCATGAGATCTCCACCCACAACACAAGTGAGTGTCTGGCCAAGAAGTCACTGGTAGCCGAGTTGAAGTCTTCTGAATCGGATGCATGCTCCGACTCTAAACCAAAACCCGAAAAGGGGAATGATAGGGGGAAGCATATTATCGATGCGGAGCCCAACGCCACCGTTGCCACCACAAAGATCTAGAAGGAGGAACCAGAATACTAGAAGATGCAGAGCGTCTCTTCCATTCCAAGATGTGGGTAAAGGGTTCACCATTGTAGTTCATTGTCGACAGCGGGAGCCATAAGAACCTCATCTCGGTAGAGGTCGTGAAGTGGTTGGGCTTGCCGACCACAACACACTCGCAACCATACACCATTGGGTGGTTGCACCAAGGACGGGACCTCTGTGTCAACCAACAATGCCGCCTTCCCTACAACATCAAGCCCTTCATGGATGAGGTATTGTGTGACATTTCTCCTCTTGATGTTTCTAATGTATTATTAGGCCAACCGTACTCGTGGAAGTGACATGTTGTGTATGAGTCCAGGCCTTGTGTTGCTATTATCACTTTGGGCAATAAGTTGTACAAGATACCGGAGATAGCATCGCCTACCACCATCTCTTTGGTTACTACAAAGCAATGCAGCAAGCTCATTTCCAAACCCAGGAAATTTGTTTTCTTGATGATCCACCCTTAGGGAAAGAAGAAGACTGCGGCCATGAATTTTAGATAGGGCCCCTCTGCACGACAACAACAGATGGATAAGGGCATGGAGGATTAAGAGGAAATCTTCACCTCCCCCGCAGGGATGCCTCTACATTGTCAGGTCAAGCACCCCATCGATCTGACCCCGGGTGTGTTGCTGCCCAATGGAACAATCTATCGACTCTCTGTTATGGAGAATGACGAAATCAAGAGGCAGATTCAGGAGCTGTTGCAGAAATGTCACATCCGACCGAGTTCATCACCGGAGCTCGATCGTGTTGGTGTAGAACAAGGATGGGACTTGGAGACTCTGCATTGACTATCGGACAATGAACAAGATCATTGTCTGGAATAAGTACATGATCCCATAGATTGATGAACTTCTGGACCAACTCAAGGGGGGAAAATATTTTAGCAAGATCGACTTGAAGTCTGGGTATCACCAAGTACCAATCAAACCCTCTGATTTGTGGAAAATTGCCTTCAAATCCAAGGAGGGAATTTTTGAATGGTTGGTCATGCCTTTTGGGTTGACGAATGCCCCTGCAACCTTCATGAGGCTAATGGAAGATATCTTGCGGCCATTCACCAACTCATTTGTAGTGGTGTACTTGGATGACATTCTGATCTTCAGCCAGACTTGGGAAGAGCACCTCCACCACATCCGACAGGTCCTCCAAACACTGCGGCAACAAAAGTTGTGTGCCAATTTGAAGAAATGCACTTTTGGCATGACCTAGGTTTAGTATATGGGATACATTATTGATGAGCGGGGGGTGCATGTATATCCAACAAAGATCCAAGTCATTCGATATTGGCCAGCCCCAACCACCCTAACAGAGCTCCGCAACTTTTTCGGTCTTTCCAACTTCTACCGCAGGTTCGTGTTGGGATTATCTCATATCATCTGGCCCTTGAGTCAAGTCACCAAGGGAGGAGCAAAAGAAAAATTCTTTTGGTCTGAATCTCAACAGAAGGCGTTCAGGGATTTGAAGCATCGCCTGTACTCTGCACCAATGCTCACATTACCAGACTTGCAACAACCATTTGAGATCGAGACAGGTGCCTCTAACTATGCTATTGGGGTAGTCCTTACTCAACATGGGCATCCTGTGGCATATCACAGTGAGACACTTTCCGACACAGTCCAAAAGTATCCCACTTATGAAAAAGAGATGTATTCCATTATATAGGCTTGCTGGCAATGGAAGCATTACATTTTGGGAAAGGAAACGATCATCCACACAGACCACCGACCCCCGAAATTCATATAGACACAAGGGAAGTTGCAAAACGCTCACCATCATAAGTGGTCTACATACCTACAATAGTTTCATTTGAACATTAAGTACAAGAAATACAACACCAATAATGTTGCAGACTGCCTCAACCGACCACCCATTGTGGTGCTAACCACTGTGCTCAACTCTTGTGGGCACAAGACTTCTGATTGGATGCTTCTCTACACAAGTGATCCAGAATTCGACCACACATACAATACACTCTTGGAGGGTAAGCAAGTTCCCAATTTTCACCTCCAGGATGCCCTACTATCTCACCTGGGACACCTTTGTGTTCCTTCAAGTGAGCGTGCCAAGATGATTTGGGAGGCGCACTCCAGTCGGGTCGCTGGGCATTCTAGGGTCAAGAAAACCATGGCAGTACTGCAAAATTATTTCTATTGGTCGAACCTTCGACAGGATGTCGGGAAGCACATCAATTCCTCCACTGCTTGGGACATTGCCAAATCGACCATCAAGAAGCAAGGCCTCTATACTCCGCTTCCTACCCCCAGTTGACCTTGGGAATCCATCTCTATGAATTACATGTCGGGCCTTCCTTCTACTAAGCATGGAAATGACTTTGTTTTTGTGGTCGTCGACAGATTCTCGAAGATGTCCATTATGATGGCCTGCAAGAAAAACATCACAGCAGAAGCCACTGCTAAAATATTCTTTGCACGAGTGTGGCTACACTTTGGGATCCCATAGTCTATCATCTCATATCGAGACATCAGGTTCCTCAGTATATTTTGGTCCAACCTCTGGTCAATGCTGGACACCAAACTCACCAAGTCCACATCCTTCGATCCACAAACTGATGGCCAGACAGAGGTCGTCAACTGGATGATTGCACACATTCTGTGCATGTACAACTCAAAGCATCCACGCACATGGGATGAGATCCTCCCCTATGCACAACAAAGCTACAACTAGGCTCTCCATAGATCAACCAACCACAGCTCCTTTAAGGTGGGCTTGGGATTCTAGCCACTATGCCCCATTGACGTAGCCATGCCATTTGTGGCTACTCAGGAAGATTCAACTCATGTCCAGTCTGAGGATGACAAGGAAAACAACTTCATTAAGTGCATTCAACACATCCGCCAACAGGTTCATGACATCTTGGACAGAGCCAGTGCTAAGTAAAAGCAACGACATGATCAACATCAGGTGCCACACAACTTCCAGGTGGGTGACAAAGTGTGGCTACATTTGCAAAAGGAGTGCCTCACTGGACACCACCGCAAGCTTCACCCGCTCCGATATGGGTCGCACACCATCGCCAAGGCTGTAGGGGACAATGCCTTTGAGCTCATCATTCCACCATTCCTTGGTATGCACCTAGTGTTCAATGTGGACCGCCTTCGGCCCTACTTTCCACCTCTACTAGACACGCCCGACATGGTAGAAAAACTCACACCAACAGAGTTAAATCCAGACTGCATGGAACAAGCCACAACTGATCAGATCATGGATACACAGATCAAGTGCTCCCGACAACAAAGGATACTGCTATATCGAGTTGTCAAAGAATGCCAACTCCTCCACCAAGGCAAGTGGCTCACCAGGGACCAAGTTCAACAGAAGTTTCCTCATCTCATGGAGGAATTCAACGCAATGGGGACCATTGCTTCCTAAGGGGAGAGGAATGATCCAAGTTGATAATGGTGGCCACCCACCTATTCCACTTGGACCCCCACCATTGCTTCTTTCATTTTTCATTTTTCGCATAGTTTACTATTTTCAACAGTTTTTCGGGTCATGAACTTCCAGAACCATTTTGAGGCCCTAAACGACGTTTTTTGAGAAAACGGGGAGCAACATGGAATGAATTTGGATGTTGCTCACCCAAAAGTTGTAGTCCTCGTATAGATCTTTCTAGCGAAGTATTGAGCGCGTCAAACAAAGATCGTATGCCAAAGTTACGTTCCCGGGAAGTTGATGTACCAATTTACCCAAACAGGGCCCATAGTCTTGGCGTTTCATCTCCTAGGGTTAGGTCTTTGGATGTTTAGGGTTTTCCATTGTTTCTCAATAATAATAG
>JZKD02S2307343.1:672873-691350 GCA_000966675.3 Picea glauca
CCTTCGAGCCTCATTGTAATAGAGCTTAGAGACCCGTAGCCGCCACATCTCTTCTTAGAGATAAGCTACCAATGCCCTAGCTAGTTATTTCCATTCTATCTGTAAGCATATTTCAATCATTTATTATTAATGAAATGACATCTTATTTCCGCTGCATCTCTGCTTTTAAATATATTTCTATATTTTATTATGTTCCTACATAAATTCGGATCAATCTTATCTTTATTATAACATATTTTTTAATTTTTTTTTAATAAAAATACATCATTTCTATTTACTTATAATCATGAAATCATGGGAAAATAAAGAAGAGGTATTCCATGTTAATGTCATGGAATCATGGAGAAAGTGTACCGTACTTTATTATAACATGTATTTTAATATTTATTATTTATTATTTTTTCAAAATTTTATGTATTTTTTTAACACGAAAAGGGCTTTTTTATAAACTCAGTTTGTTGATTTTAAATTTTATTTATATTATGAAAACATAAAAAAGGATCATCTCTATATATTTTCATAAAATAATGGGACTATCGTGGCAACGCGACAAGCATCATTTCTATATATTTTCATAGGATCGTGGAAAATAAGGCATTCGATATTTGTAGTCGAACACACTTTTTTATTTAAAAACAAATATTCGATAATCGTATTAAAATTTGATAGTTTAAAATATAAATTAAAAAGAAATATACAAATTATTTATCTGTGAATGATGTTGAGCTGGATGGTTTCCGTGAAATTTGATCCTTTTAAATATAAATTATCATGAAATATATAAAATTATTTATTTGTGAATAATGTTGAGCTGCATAGTTTCGGTGAAATTGATAAGTTTCTACTTAGTTGATTTTTTAATAACTACGTACTTGAGGCATTTCCAAATTTCCAATTTCTTCTTATATAAGCGGACTTTAGGATTTGATGTCTCAAATCCTCTCGTCCTGATCCTGCCACGTCCTTCCTCGACGTGGATTTGACGTCTCATATTTTCTCCTCTGGGTCCTGCCACGTCCTTCGTTGATGCCAGCTTTTTCAATCGAACCGTCATCAATTCTAACTAGGGTTAGAATTTCAATTCATTTTTACTCCTCAAACCATTTTTTTTAATTTTTGGGTGTACATATTACCCTCAAAAAAATGTTATGTCTAAAAGTGTGCTCTTCAAAAATAAAGTTTTGATAAGAAGGTAACTTTTGAATATTGAAGATTATATTAAAAATTTTAGTTAGTGATTCCATTTTTTTGCAAGGATGTACTTATTTCTAGAAATATATGGAATATCAGATACTTCCTCTTTACTCTAGTAATTATTAGTTGCTTCCTATACTACTACACAATTTTCACACCAAAAAGTCCATCAACTATTAGAAGATTGATTTTTATAATATTTTGTCTTCCTTAACTATTTAACAAAATATGATTATATATACACTACTACACAATTTTCACACCAAAGAGTCCATCAACTATTAGAAGATTGATGTTTACAATATTTCGTCTTTCTTAACTATCTAACAAAATATGATTATATATAATTTATTTCCATTCCATTTAATGGAACTAGAAAGATGGATCATATAAAAAACAAATAAAATAGAGCACATCAACAAAAAAAATAAAAAAGACCACTAAAGTCCACTCCCAAACTTTTCCCAATAGAAATTACTCGATTTATATTAGAGATATAAATCATTTACAAAACACTGAATCCAGTTTAACTCTAACAGCCATTACAAAGTTGAAAACTCAAGACCTCCTCCCAAACTTGGAGGAAGGTGCTTGTGTCACCAGATCGCCAGGCCAAACTAGGAAGGACTAGATCGGTCTGCCCCTCCGAATAGAGAATAAACAGCCAATCAGAAGCTGGCAAAATGCAAAAAAAAACAGCCAGTAAATACAGAAGTTATACAGGTCAATAGCATGACCGGTGATAGAAAAGCAAGGAAAACACGGCCCTCAGGCGCAGATGTCCAGCCTTCAGCACACAGGCACGGCGCTGGAACAAGTGAAATAATCCGCCTTCAAACATTTAAAATACACACAGGTGGGCTGGAAGAATGCAGGAGACAGCCATCAAACTCAGAGCATGTACTGATCATGTGCACTGCCAGAGAAGAGTTGTATATGGCTCGGCCCAAGTTCCATCCCTCTACATTTCAGGCCCGTGAAGAGAGTCCAAATGTCTTGAAATAATCCGCCCCAAAACAGTGACCTCAGATGGACAGGCGAAGAACAGGATCAAGCAGCCTCCCAGGAGCTAGAACTGTCTCACCTTGATCAGAACGAAAGTCTCACCAGTGCTCAGAGCGGAACATCTCCCTAAACTTCAAAGCCTACATTTCTTCCCTTGCTTCTATTAGGAAGCTATATTCAAAGATGAATTAAAGAGCAAGGCTTCTCATATTAAAATATATATAACATTTAAAAAAAAAAAAAAAGAGAGACATTGCAAATGGATAAAATCCTAGTGCTTCCATGCAATCATGTGGATATGGAAAGATATTATTTTGAGAGTTTGATGGAAAGATATTATTTGGAGGGTTGGTTTAATACAGAAAGATCACGTGGATATGGAAAGATATTATTTTGAGAGTTTGATGGAAATATATTATTTTGAGCGTTGGTTTAATATGGAAAGATATTATTTTGAGAGTTTGGTGGAAATATATTATTTTGAGCGTTGGTTTAATATGGAAAGATATTATTTTCAGAGTTTCATGAAAAAATATTATCTTTAGGGTTGGTTTAACGTGAAATTTGTTTAGGTATCCTCAAAATTTAAGGAAGAAAAAACTTCCAATGTTTAAGAGTCAACATAGGGCTTTTATGCTACTAAGAATTTATAAGTTTCATAAAGATATTATTTCTTTGGGTCTCCACCTAAAGAAGTTTCAACTATGTTCAAGGTTAAAGGAAGGAAAGACCCCTATATTCATAAAAATACACATCAACTCGGCCTCTAAATGCATAAAAATAAACATCAAATGATATTATTTCAACACTTGGCTAATAATATTTCTTCAATCTCATTTTTGAAAATGTTCAACTGTAATGGTGATTGAGAAAAATGTTTATAAATGAATAATGATATTGTTACTAGAGCTTCACATATTATTTATGTCAATTCTAAGGAATTTCCACTTACAAGCAAATAAAATAAATAAATCAAAATAAATAAATAAAATAGAAGAAATAAATTAAGAGGTAATTATCAATTTGTTTCCCAATTAAATTACCTTTTCCTTGGCTAACATAATTACCTCTTCCTTGGCTAACATAATTACCTCTTAACATAATTCCTTGGCTAAATTAAGAGGTATCCATCTCTCTCCTTAGGTTCATAGCCTTCTCTTCCTTGGCTCTATTTAATCACTTACTGGTTTCAATGGTTGTTAAGAATGAGCACTCCATGAAAATGATCATCAAAATGCATGGAGTGCATTGGGGTCAAATGGCTAAATGGATGAATGAACTAATGAGGAATGTTCAATTCTAATTTTCAAGAAGATTGTGCATGGAAAAAGAAATGGCTCAAATTTCCATGGGGTTTTTATTCATGTGGGGATGGAGTATCTTACACTTTTCATGCATTATACTCAACCCCAAAACCTCATATTAGGGAAGGAAGAATTTTCCACCAAACACCACATCCATTCAATGCTTGGTGATTGTGGTTTTCAATAAGGAACATGGTAAAAAAATGATTGGTGAAGGTTAGTAAATTTAGAATTATTTTTCAACGCCTTGGACCCCTTTCCTCTTCCCCTCTAGTGGACTTATATCCCCTCTCATTATCTTAGAAGCTAATCGTGGACCTTTATATTAATCTTTGAACTAATATTTGCATATATGGAGAATACCATGACAAGTCTAACTCAAGGTATATAGAAAGCATATTTGTTGAAATACATGTCTAGACATTCATTGGTCAGGACTTGAACTTTCACATATAAGGAATTCATACAAGATATTTTCATTATTTATACACGAGGTCATTTATCTAGGTTCATATGGATTAACTCTTGTTATTATAACCATTTAATTTCAATTCAATCCAAAGCATCCAAAGGGTTAAAACTAGGATATTACATGATCAAAATGAAAAAGCTTCCATCATTTTTCCTCAAAATTGATGTCTCAAAATATTTTGATAGATTTAGTTGGCTATACATGTGCCTTATTCTCATCCATTTGGGAATTCACTCACACTTAATCTCTTAGATTGAATAATGTTATTATTTGGTGGCTTTTTTTGTTCTTATAAATGGTTTGGCTTCTACCTTCTTCACTCCATCTTGGGGACTTTTCCAAGGTTATCCCCTCTCTCTACTTTTATTCCTTCTAGTGGATAACAACCTTAGAAGATGCATATTAAGAGATGAAGAGGTGGGTTGATAAAGGGGGATATGATTTTGGCTAATATGCACATAACCCATATTCTAATTGTATATGATCTCATGTCCTTTGGTGTAGGCATTGTACGAGAATTTAGAGAATACTTCAAAGTTTAAAAAAAACAATTCTCTGCTAACTGGAATTTTTATTAGCCAAAGGAAATCAATATATAGTTTTCATCCTGTCTCACTAGTTAACAAAGAATCCATTTCATCCATTTCTATTTTTTTACCATTTAAGTCTCTAGTTCTAATCAAAAGTATTATTGAATCCATATCGCTTATTGAAGCCGTATTCTCATCTATTTGGGACTTCACCCGCCCTTATTGAAGACTGTTATTATTTGGTGGCTTTTGTTGTTCTTATAAATGGTTTGGCTTCTACCTTCTTCACTCCATCCTAGGGACTTTTCCAAGGTTCTCCCCCCTTGTTGCTTTTATTCCTTCTAGTGGTAGACAACCTTACATGATGTATATTTAGAGATAAAAAGGTGGGTTAATAAAGAGGGTTAGGATTTCATCTAATATACACACAACTAGTTTTCATGTCATTTGGTGCAGCCATTGTAAGGGAAGTTAGAGGACACTATAAAGTTTTAAGAAATTTCTTCTCTTCTAATTGAAATGTTTATTATTCAAAGGAAATCAATAACTGGTTTTCCTCCGGTCTACAAGTTAATAAAAAAATCCATTTCTAAGTTTCTACTATTTGAGACTCCTCCATTTGATGCTCAGTTCAAGTATATGGGATTATTTATAAAAGATAATAAATACACAAGCATACATGGATGGCATTAGAAAAAGAAAAGATATGTACATGGATAGCATTGAAAAAAGGCCTACCAGCTACATACAACAACACTACCCATTTTCTACATTTGGACAATCTCGTTGCATATGAATGATCATGTTATCAACAATTCTTTCATCTCTCCTCTTGGATTATACTTCAAATTGAAACGAGTTTTATCACTTACTCAAAAAACTTAAAAGGGAAAAATACCTAAAAAGGGAAAAAAGATTAGGCAAATCCCTCCACTAACCTTGGATTTCACTCATGCAAACAATTTCTTTGAAGGTGCTTCATTCGAGAGCCTTAGTTTGGGGATAAATGGAGGAGTATTACTCATTAAGAAAATTGAAAGACTTTTTCAATTTTGATTAGGGAGGTGCTCAAACAATTATCTTGAGATTGAAACACTCATCATTGTTTTATCCATTGCTCTAGAAAGGAATGTCAAAAAAACATAACTCTTATGTCATTGGTTAACAAAGAGGACTTGAATTTCTCTGAATTTTGATGTTTTTCAAATTTAATGTCTCTCAATTTAAATGGTTTTCAAATTTAATGCATATATAAGAAACCCAACACCAATGGAAAAAGAGGATTTAAGATTACAAACCATGAAACCGCTCATATAAGAGACCCGAGATAATGATCCAACTTCCGGTGGTGCTCTTCATGAAGGCGAACCAGGTACCAGGATCTTCGGATCCTCTTAGTCCCTCCCGAGGGCCATCTCCTGGCTACAGGTCCCTACCTTTCTAGTTTCTCGTCAACGACTTGTTAGGTTACTGAGCTCGTTCCGTCTTGGTCTGTGAAAACGCATTTTTGTCTCTACTCCCGATCCAACTCTCTCAGTGTCGTTTCTTGCTGACCAGTCCTGATTGTTTCTAGCCTTTTCTACCTTTCCTTTTCGGACTGTCGGCCACTATCTCGCTCTTGTCTTATAGATCTGACAGGGATTGGTTCACTGAGTCAAAACCTGTGCTCCACTGACCGTTCCTTCTCTTCGTCAGCACTCTTAGCCCTTCTTTCGGTTTGCACAGTTTTGTGCAGTGGGCCGGTGTGGTCCCCCAGTGGTTATAAAACGGACCCTCTGTCCAGTAACCTTTCGCACCCAGCTGACGATCTCTTTTGGAATTAGGAGGGACTATTTGATAAAATAGATTCCTTGGTACATAGTTCTCCGAAGCTTCCCTCCAAGATTTTTTCAAATAGTTCTTCCGCTCCTGATGATTCTCCTGTTGGAATAGGCCATCCTCCTCTGTCTAGAGTGCCTTTCCGAGAGCTCTCCCTGCTATCGACAGGTCCCTCCCTGCTTCCTCTTCCTTTTTACCTCCCCACTGTCATAGTAGATCTACCCAACCAAAGGTTTTTAAAGCTCAGACATCCCCCCACCGATCTACCTCTTTTGGGCGAAAGGAGTGGAGAGAAAACAAAAGAACCAGACGCTTAGTGTTGGGCGATGGAGTAGGCCTAGAAAATCTTTGTAAGATGTCCCTCTGTTCACTGGTTGGTCGTATTTTCTATAAAATTTTGAGCGCTCCCCCGTTGGAGGACTGGATAAAGCTCAAATGGTCCCCGATCCTTGGCTACTGCTCAGAAGTTTTTTTTCTAAAAAAAGGATGGCTCTGCTTCTCCTGCAGATCTCCTGAAGATGCCTCGCTACTTTTATCTTCCTTTTGGGTCTTTGGAGGAAGTAGCCTTATGCTCAAACGATGGCGAATGGCGTTCAACCCGGATTCCGACTACTTCCAGCTCAGACATTTGTGGGTGTTGCTCCCTGGTCTTCCACTCCACCTCTGGAATGAAGAGGCCTTTAGAGCTATTGGCAACTCCTTGGGAAAGTTCATTTCTCTTGACACCCCTTCTCTCACGGGTTCTTTGAGGAAGTTGGGCAGGGTTCTGGTCGAGATGGACTTATCGGTGGGTCTGCCGGAAACTCTTGAGATCGATTGGCGAGGGAGGAAGATTCTACAGAACCTGGATTACCTTGGAATCCCGTTCAGATGCAACCGATGCCATGAGACTGGCCATCTTCGCCGAACGTGTCCTAGTAAGTCCAAGATGGATCCCCCTGATGAAGATGTCGACCTGCTTTTAAACCCCCCTGCCTATCAGTCTGTTGACCCTTCCCTTGCCTACTTGGACGTCCCCCCTGACCCTCCCTCTTGTCCCTTCCCTGGACATCCCGATTCTCTGACGACCAAGCTCTCTCTACTGTGCCCAACGCTCTATAACTCTCTCATGGATTCTGAAAAGGATTTTGTAAATCCCCTTGGTTGGTCCTCTCCCTCCTCCCCCACAAAGTCCTCCTCATCGCAAGCCGAGTCGCCTCCTTCTACCTCTCCCCTGGCTCCTTCTCTTGACTGCTCCCTTCCCTCCACCTTGAATATTACCCCCCCTCCTCCGTCGCCCTTACTCCCTTCCATGGTATCAATCGTACAGGATGGTTCCCCTCCCAATACCGTAGTCCTTGAAGATCTTTCTGCATTACTTCCTGGTTACAATCAGCCGGTCGAGGAAGAGGATTCCCTCTTGGCAGCGCTGAGCACCTCTACATCTTCTCAGTTTCTCCCAGACAGAGCCTCCCAGTTACCTGTTTTTTGGGGTAAAGAGATCATAGCACATTCCACTAAAGTGGGTACGTCTTCATCAACCCATACAGAAACTCCCAACAAATCTTTTGCATGGTCGCGAGGTATTAGTGTTGAGCTCTCCCCTCTCCAGATGAGGAGCACTAGGAAGAAGAAAGAATGCACTGGAATGCACTGTCACTCAAATTGCAGTCCTGGGAGTCCCAACTCAAGATGGAAAGGCCCTTAGAGCATTGAAGGCCATAGCTCGTTCCAAGTAATGACAGTGCTCTCTCTGAACATTCGAGGGATCGGAGGCACTCTCAAGGTTGCCTCCTTCCGTAGACTTCTTGAGCACTCCAAACCAGATGTTATTTTTTTACAAGAAACCCTTGCAGCTGATCATACTTCCAGAGATTTCTTGCATCTTTTTTGCCCCCTTTGGGTCTCAGCGGCATTAAATTACATCGGCAACTCTGGTGGCATGCTGGTGGCCTGGGACCCAGTGCTCTTCGATTTGAAGCCCTTCTTGACCTGTGGAGGTATTTTGTGTTTAGGTAGTTGCTTTGCTACTAATCAGGAACTGGCGCTCTTAACTGTCTACGGCCCTTGTCAAGACAGACCTCAATTTTGGACCCACCTTGCAAACAACGACATCCTCTCCCTTCCAAACCTCATTTTGGGAGGCGATCTCAATATCACCCTTTCATCTGATGAACACTGGGGAGCAGCTTCATTGTCAGGCTCAGGTATTAACCTCTACAGAGACCTCTTTAAGACTATGAACCTCATTGATATCTTACCGACCAGACTTGTTCCTACCTGGCGAAACATGAGAAGGAGCTCCGAGGCCATTGCCAGACGTCTCGATCGCTTCTTAATCTCTGAGGGCTTCTTCTCTTCCACTGTCTTCCCAACCTCTTAGGTCAAGCTTCCTTTCATCTCCGACCATGCGCCCATCCTCCTCAACTTGAACCTCCCCTTCCGGCTCAAGCCCTTCCCCTTCAAATTTAACCATCACTGGTCCGACTCAGCTGACTACTCTACTCTGGTACATACGGTCTGGACAGATCTGTGTTTTCTGAGTGAATATAATCCTTAGTTGAGAATCGTTTTGAAATTGAAAGCCCTTAAAGAGAACACAAAATCTTGGTATAAACATAAGAAGGTTACGAAGGAGATCTCTCTGAATAGGCTGGAGATTGAGATCACACATCTCATCTTAAAATCTACCTCCGCGGCCCTATCATTGGAGGACGCGACTTCTTTAAAAGATTTGGAGAAAACTAGAGATGATCTTCTGCGGGATGATGAAAAAAGATGGAGGCTCCGAAGCCGTGCGACCTGGCTCAAGTGGGGTGAATCAAACTCCAATTTTTTCCATAGAGTTGCTAGCCACAACAGGAACAAGAAATTAATCTGGTCCATCGATAGTGAAAATGATGGGACCATCCGTGGGCAAGAGGCACTCAAAAAGGAAGCGGCCGCATACTTCGAACTCCTTTTAAAATCCAGTGGTGGCCACAACCTGCAGCAAAAGTTTCTACAACCAACCTTTTCACTAACGTGGTTACTGCGATTGAAGCCACGGATCTTTACAAACCTGTCTCACTGCTAGAGCTAAAGAATATTTTGTATCTTTTCAAAAAGGAGAGGAGTCCAGCGCCCGATGGCTGGATGACATAATTTTTCACCTGCTATTTTGATCTTGTTGGACCGGATCTTCTTCAGATGGTGGAGGACTCTCGCATCAAAGGTAAAATTTCCACTAGCCTAAACTCCACCTTCCTGGTTTTAATTCCAAAAGAAAACATTTCGACTACCTTCAATGACTTCAGACCGATCTCCCTTTGTAACCTAGTTTACAAGTTAATTTCCAAAGTAATCTCTAATCGGATTAAGCCGGTTTTGGAAAAAAGTCTCTCAGTCGAATAGCTCGGGTTTTTAAAGGGAAGAAGGATCCAAGATGCCATTGGTGTAGCCCATGAATGCATTCACAGTGTCATCCAAAAAAAACAAAAGGCATTGGTCATGAAACTTGACCTCAAAAAGGCGTTTGACAGCATTGAATGGGATTTTCTAAGACTAATCCTCCTCTCGATTGGCTTTGGTGATAAGATCACAGACTGGATTATGTCCTGCGTCACAAGCGCAAACTTTGCAGTGCTGATTAACGGGGAGGCATCTAGATTTTTTAAAAGCGAAAGGGGGCTCCGCCAGGGATGCCCACTTTCTCCCTACCTCTTTATTTTGGTTATGGAAGGCCTTAGCCTCCTCCTTTCTAAAGGCCTCACTGAGCACCGCTTCACAGGTATCAAGGTTTCCAACCACATCAGGATCGTTCACCTTATGTTTGTGGATGATATTCTGTTACTATCCAAAGCTGATTTAGCGGAATGGCTTGCGCTCATGGACATTCTTCAGCTCTTCTGTTCAGTTTCGGGGCTGTCCATCAGTCCAACAAAGTCTATTGTCCACTTTTGGGGCTTAACAGAGGCCGAACTCTCTCTTTTCAAAGACTCCTTCCCCTTCTCCTTTTTTGACTTAAATTCAGGTTTCCGTTATCTTGGGTACCAGCTAAAGCCAGGAGCCTCCTCCTCAACTGAATGGACCTGGCTGGTTGCAACCTTTGAAAGGAGAATAGGTTTATGGTGCAATAAATGGTTGTCCCTGGGGGGACACCTAATCCTGGTCAAGTCGGTGTTACAAAGTCTGGCTATTTTTTGGATGTTACTGGAACGGATACCCGGCAAAATCATTACTCTGCTTCGCAGACTCTCTTTCAATTTCCGGTGGAACGACTTAGCAGGTAAACACTGCTTCCATCTTTGCAACTGGCAGACTCTCTCTAGACCCAAAAGGGCAGGGGGATGGGGACTTAAGAACCTTTCCATCTTCAACTCGGCTTTACTGGCTTGTTCTTTTTGGAGAGCGGTCTCCATTGATAACATTTGGCATCGAGTCATCAAGGACAAATATCTAGGTGCCTTGCCCCTCCCACTTTGGCTGCGAAAGACACATCTAATTCAGAAGTGGGATTCTCCCTTCTAGAGGGGCCTGGTCTCTTCCTCCCAGGTGATCCTTCACTGGCTCTGTTGGCGGCCAGGATCGGGTGAAGAAATCAAAATTGGTCGAGATAAAATCATTGGTTTAGATGACCACTCGATTCTCTCCTTGCCGCTCAGATCACATTTTCTCTCCTTAAAATTTTGTACTCTGGCTCAGTTGAAGAAGGCGACCGGTGCCTTCCCCCTCCCGGATCAGTGGCTCCTAAGCAGCGACCTGTCTCTCATCAGGCCTTTGGCCTTGGAATGGGATTCCTTTACGACATCTTTAAAATGTGCTGGTCTCTCCCTCTCTGACACTCGGGATTCTCTTATATGGGTCGGGGGTGATGGTTTAGGCAAGGTCTGTGCCAAGAATGTCTACGCGGATCTCCTGCATGATAGGGATGTCGTAGCATATCCTCAGTGGCTCCGTCGGATGTGGACTTGGCCGCTCCCTCTAAAGCTCAAACTTTTTACTTGGCTTTGTGCTAGTGAAAAAATCCTTACCTGGGAGATGCTCCGTAGAAAAGGATGGCAGGGCCCCGGAATATGTGCTCTTTGCAGCCGTGCCTTGGAGGACATCCACCACTTGCTTATTCACTGTAGTTTTGCTCAAGAACTTTGGAAACACATTCTGCTGCACTTCTCCCTTCCCTTCTTCTGGTCTGGTGCCTCTATTATAGAGTGTTTTTCCTCCTGGTTTTCTAATCAAGTGGCGCCACCTTCACTGGCTGCCATCGTGAGCTGGAAAATCTGGATAGAACGAAATAAGGTCCTTTTTGAGGACGTCTCTCCTTCCTTACAGGCGGTCTACCACAAAATTCTGGCTTCTTTTCATTGGCAGCCGTCATCCGTCAAGGCTCATCCTTTCAAAGCGGTGGATTTTAATTTTCCTGAAGGTTACTCAGTGGCTTGTTTTGACAGTGCGGCTTAGTCTTCTGGTTTATGTTGTGGTGTTGGAGGCACCTTCAAAACTCATCCGACGAGGACTACAAAGTGGTTTCTTAATTGTGGTGTGGGTTCAAACACCAAAGTCGAGCTTATGGGCTTATGGGCTACTCTTATGTTGGCTTCTTATTGGTCCTTAAATCACCTCTTTGTCCTAGGCGACTCGAAAGTTATCGTAGACTGGAACAATCGAAAATGTAATCTCCAGTCCATCCATGTATTTCTAATATATATTTAAAGTCCATCCATGGAACAATCGAAAGTTTAAAGTTGTATTTCTAATATATATTAAAAATATATAAGTGGGAAAAAATAAAAATGTACTTGATCTTTTATATATATATAATTTTCATAAAATTAAATATATACAATGTATATAAAAAATATAAATATCGTAACAAAAATCATAATAAATAAGATATCAATAGATTAATTGGAAACTTGTTATATATATATATATATATATATATATATATATATATATGAGGAATTGAAACCTATATCTCAATTATTGAAATTCATAATTCAAATCCAATTGGAATTGGACATATGAAATATTAGCAATCAACATCTCAAGTATTGGATTAAATATCTTAAGTATAGTAAACCAATATCTATAATTAATTTATGATGAGTTGGTTTGAAATTAGTCCTAATATAATGAATGGGGTGATATACTCAACACAATCAATAATTATTATCATAATAATTAAAATGGCTACAAAAATAAACACATTATAATTAAAGGTAATATTACATTTTCATTAATTATTATTAACTTTGGATTTATCAACTACTAAAAAGGATCAAATTCATTGCATTTTTCAAGTTTTGCTCCCTCATAAAAATTTACACCTCCAAGGAATTCATCCTTAAGAATTAAGATACAATGCTTTGGATTTATCAACTACTAAAAAGGATCAAATTCATTGCATTTTTCAAGTTTTTCTCCCTCATAAAAATTTACACCTCCAAGGAATTCATCCTTAAGAATTAAGATACAATGATATTAGTGATAGATATAATCTGTATTGTTGTTATTTCCATTACATAATAGATCCTTTGAGGTTACAAAAGGTTATTAAGTAATACCCAATAATGTCTTACATTTTTTTTTTAAAGCAAAAAAGGGTTGGATCCTATTGCATTAACTTTCAAACATACAAATACGTCTGGACTGCCAACTGTCCCGCTGAGTTAACAGAAACTGAGACAACTAGCCTGCTATGCGTCTATATCAAAAAACGGGCTGCCATCTGTCTTACCCGGATGAAACCAAGACATATGGCAACCCTTAGTCTGAAAATGTTCCTTTAGTTTTCAAATTACAACATAATGAAACCCTGACAGTGCTAGAGCCCTAGCTCTAATAAAAAAAAAAATTCTAACTAGAAACATTAATTGTAACAATTACCCGGTGGTCGCTATGGTGTCCATGTCAACATCTCCTCCCTACTTTCCCGCTCTGGCTGTCAGTGCAAAGGGTTGTGCACACATCGGGCACCGCTGTCCTAGTGGCGTGTTGGAGTAAGCGTCATAAAAAATGTCTATGTGCTGGCCAATTTGGATGGCACGGTGGATTTGGTCTTCCACCAGGCTTCTCAATTCAAACATCAGCTCCAGGTGTTCTGGGTGGAAGAATGGTGATTGGACACACCATGCTTCTTGCATGATGGATAGGGGATGTGGCATAGGATCCATGCCACCCTCCCTCACCCAACTATCCTCTGGCAGTGCCCCTCCTGGTTGCATTTCCTCCTCCTTGCCTATCTCGTTCCTTCCCTGCGGTCCCATGTCCTCATCTAGGTTCTGTGACCAATTCTGTCCCCTCTAAGCATTATGGTCGTCAACACTCGAGGAGAATTCACCTGCACTTGTTGTCTCCCTCGCGTCCATAGCTTCCGTAATTTCTTCTTCAATATAGCAAGTAGGGGGTTCCTCCATTTGGTCGGCCCCTCTATGGCAGCTATGCGTAACCTCCCCCGGAAAGAAGGTTTGCGGATTCCAATTGTAGGGTACTGTAAAGAGGAGGTGTTCCGGAAGAGCCTGAATGGGTTCTTTCGGAAAAATTTCCTCCACATAGGCCATGGGAGGTGTACTAGGCTTCTTGGCTTTTTGGACAAGCTACGTCCGAGCTATGGACAACGCACATTCAAATCTCTGGTGTCTCTTCTGGCGAGCATCGAAGGCATACTAGGAAGCACCCCTGTGGGGCTTACCTCTTTCCCTCGTCATGTGTATGAGAAGAAAAATGACCATAGAGACAATGGGGTTGCTATCACTGTACCAGAGCTCAGAAATGTCTGGCTTCTGCAGCTCAAACTCGAAATGAGTTTTTCCCCGACCAAAATCGATGATATTCACGAGGATGGACATGACTGGATCTGCCATTAAGGCTACCTTCTTAGTGATCTGTGCTTCCATCCTCTTCACTCGCGTGGGAGGACTCATCCCATGGGCTTGGCTGCTCGAGCTTGCTCCCATCCTCAATGGTGAGGGGATGGGAGTTGACGACCTATATTAAGGCCCAACCTGGCTCCATACCGCGTGGCCTTGCTGCGCGATGTGGCACCCCATCCAGGTTCAATAATGTCTTACATTATCTATACTATCTCCATACAATTATCAATAATAGTTTCTTTGGAATTCAAATCCCATTGATCTAAATGTCAGAGTCGGCTTTGATTTCTTTGAAGATGAGATTTACAGTATCAGGGTTTCATTCGGGCGAGAAAAAAGGTATGGTTTGGTAACATCTTATTAGCTGAAGTACTAGCACGAGTCATGGGTGGCATCACCCCCTTTCTTGATATATACTTGGTGGGGTCCTTATATAATGGAATGCTACTTGAGGAGGGGTATTGTATAATTTATATCTTTGTTTAGGATCGTCACCCTCCACCAGGAATGGGAGAGTCGGGTTGGAAATTCAAAATAGAATCACTTGTAAAATTCGCTGGTTTTCACAATTTTATTATCTATTTCCGTATTGGGAATGGGAGAGTAGGGTTGGAAATTCAAAACGAAATTAGTCGTCAATTTTAATGGTTCTCCTAGGAAAGACACAAGGCTCCTTCTAGACCTTTAGCTTAATTGATTTCATTATGTTTACCCCTAACCCTTAGGGTAGAATGGATAATATCATAATTGGAGAGAATCATTACTCATGCTATCTACTAATTCATCACCCCATTTCTAATAACCTTTTCTGGGTTGGTATGCCCACTTCTAATAACCTTTTATGGGTTGGTAAGGGGGCAAGTTAATAGATAAATACTTCTAAATCTTGAACCATTAACTTGTTTCCTTACTTTTAAGGAAGATAGACTCTCAATCAAATAAAAAGAAATTTAAATTATACCTAAATCCAAAATAACATTATTATTATTGAATAAAAAAAATCAATATTATATTTTTAATAATCAATTATAATACAATTATTAAATATAAAACTATATATCACTATAAAAGTGTATCTCTATTCCCATATAAAATGTGTTCAAACTAAAAATAGCAATTTAGAAATGTTATGTTATCTTATAAAATCAACTAATAAGTAGAAACTTATCAATTTCACAAAACCATCCAGCTCAACATCATTTACAAATTAATAATTTATATATTTCATTTTTAACGATCAAATTTCAACACGATTATCAAATAAAAAATTATAATAATAATAAAGGTGTGGTCGTACTCCAAATCTGGAACGGCTTATTTTCATTTTTCCACGATCCTAAACGAAAGTACATAGAAATGGTGCTTGTGTTTCCAAGATACTAGAAGGGATATTTTTCCATTATTCTAAGAAAATATATAGAAATGAACTTATATTTCCATGATGATAAGAAAATTATTAAAAAAGAGAAAAACAAGTATGATATACATTTTTCCATGATTCCGTGACAATATATTTAAATAAACTTTATTTTCATGTTTTATTTTTATTTTTTAATGATTTTATTATTTTAGTTTTCATGTTTATATCGTGATAAATAAGATTGCCAATATAAGAAATAAGATTATTTAATTTAAAGAATTAGTATAAATTAATTGTAATGGATTAGTTTAAATTTGCACAAGTGTTTTGCCGAGACCAAAAGTTTCAGCTGCCTGCCCGAAACCAAAAGTAGTTGTTTAACCAAAAATTTTGGCGAAACTGCTAGCCAAACTAGATGATCGAAACGGATGATTGAAGCACAAGTGTTTTGCCGAGACCTCCCATGCCAACAACGGCAATGACTCCGAATCCGTCTTCCAATATCCATTCACTAATGACATCGATGTCTTGCTCCATGCCAAACGTGGGTACCTGAGATTTGTTAAGTAGACCACTGGATTTTCTTCTGTTGTCCTGTCCTTCTAAATATTCATATGCATTGAATGGCTGAGCGCGAGCATCCGCAGCAAGTACGCACGTCGCATATTTGAGATATTTAGCACTCTTGTGTATCTTGTTAATTCTCTCTTTCAATATCTTAATCTTACGGCCCATCCGAAGACGGAAAATTAAGTTGCGAAAATGAAACTTGCGATCCTCACATCCCTCTACTATGTCCACAGCATCATAGAGAAAATCCTGAAGTTTGTCGAGCCAGTGGGTAATGGAATTGGATGTSGCCTTTCCTCTYGCGTCGTTCAAAATGCATTTAATAGAATKAACCTCCTCACAAATGAATTCAAAATCATYTCTGAAGTTAGTGACGAGAGATACCTCTTGGAAAAGTTTTTCAGCTACAATAGAAGCCAAGTTTTCTGTAAGCCCGCTAACAACAGCTTGCTCCATCTTTGCTCCGAAGATTTCGATTCACTCGTCAGGCTCAGGGCAGTCACTCGCGTCACTTATTTAGGCGTTTGCTCATCCACGTCTTTAGCCTAAAGTATACTAAATCATAACGTTCCTTAGATACTGTCTATATATATATATACACATTCTTTAGCCACTTTCTCCGCAATTTCGAAGAAGTGCAGAGATACATTCGTCACCGACACTCTCGACAATATGGAAAAATGGCTTTCCCACTGGCAAAAGGTAAAGGAATCGTTTCATACCGTAGTTACCACTTTCTCTAGAATTTCCAGAATAAAGTGCCTTTCCGCTACAGATATACATCAGTCAACAACTTTCTTGGCGTACGACAATATGTGATAGAAATTTCCACTAGTAGAAGCTAAAGGGATAGAAATGGAAAAAAGGTCTTTCCATTGTTAGAAGGTAAAGGAATCGTTACTGACGCACTTTCTCCACACCTTCCAAAAAGTGCCTTGCCACTACAAACATACAATCGTGACCAACTTTCTCCTCGTTATGGAAAAATGGTTTTTCCGAGTTACCAACTTTCTCCTCAATATGGAAAATGGTCCTTCCGCGTTACCACGTTTCTAATTGTCCAAATGCAGAAAATGGGTAGTGTTGTTGTATGTAGCTGGTAGGCCTTTTTCCAATGCCATATCTTTGCATATCTTTGCTTTTTCCAATGCATCTCTTTGCAAAGATATGCCTTTTTACATATCTTTGCTTTTTCCAATGCCATCCATGTACATATCTTTGCTTTTTCCAATGCCATCCATGTATGCTTTGTAATCATTATCTTTTATAAATAATCCCATATACTTGCACTGAGCATCAAATGGAGGAGCCTCAAATGGTAGAAACTTAGAAATGGATTTTTTTGTTAACTTGTAGACAGGAGGAAAACTAGTTATTGATTTCCTTTGAATAATAAACATTTCAATTAGAAAAGAAGAAATTTCTTAAAACTTTGTAGTGTTCTCTAATTTCCCTTACAATGGCTACACCAAAAGACATGAGAACTAGTTGTGTCTATATTAGATGAAATCCTAACCATCTTTATCAACCCACCTTTTTATCTCTAAATATGCATCTTGTAAGGTTGTCTACCACTAGAAGGAATAAAAGCAACGAGAGGGGAGAACCTTGGAAAAGTCCCTAGGATGGAGTGATGGGATGGAGTGAAGAAGGTAGACTCCAAACCATTTATAAGAACAACAAAAACCACCAAATAATAGCACTCTTCAATAAGGGTGGGTGAAGTCTCAAATAGATGATAATACAGCTTCAATAAGAGATATGGATTCAATAATACTTTTGATTAGAACTAGAGCCTTAAATGGTAAAAAATTTGAAATGGATGAAATGAATTCTTTGTTAACTAGTGAGACAAGATGGAAACTAGTTATTGATTTCCTTTGGCTAATAAAAATTCCAATTAGCAGAGAAGAAATGTTTTAAAACTTTGAAGTATTCTCTAGATTCTCATACAATGCCTACACCAAAGGACATGAGATCATATACAATTAGAATATGGGTTATGTGCATATTAGCCAAAATCATAACCCCCTTTATCAACCCACCTCTTCATCTCTGAATATGCATCTTCTAAGGTTGTCTACCACTAGAAGGAATAAAAGTAGAGAGAGGGGATAACCTTGGCAAAGTCCCCAAGATGGAGTGAAGAAGGTAGAGGCCAAACCATTTATAAGAACAACAAAAGCCACCAAATAATAACATTCTTCAATCTAGGAGATTAAGTGTGAGTGAATTCCCAAATGGATGAGAATAAGGCACATGTATAGCCAACTAAACCTATCAAAATATTTTGAGACATCAATTTTGAGGAAAAATGATGGAAGCTTTTTCATTTTGATCATGTAATATCCTAGTTTTAACCCTTTGGATGCTTTGGATTGAATTGTAATTA
>JZKD02S2307343.1:715167-758882 GCA_000966675.3 Picea glauca
ATCACATTTTTTACAAATGTATGTACATGTGTATGTGTGTGCAACATGCCAATCTAATACTTGATTAGCTAGAGTATCTGTCATATGATTAAATATCCTAGGAACATGGATATACGTAATGTAATCAAAGTGACATTCTAAGAGATGTACCTTAAGGAAACGTCGATGGAAAGTAGGATCATAAACATGGTAAATTCCATTTAAATGGGACACAACCAATTGAGCATCTAAGTATACCCGAAGGTGAAATATTCCATGCGACAAAGTGTCACAAATCATATTCATCACTGCGTTGTACTCGTCGACATTGTTTGTGGTGTCACCTAGACAAATGAAGATAACAACTGGCCTCTAGTTGTGAAAATCACCCAAGTTGCGGAAGCAAGCCTCTCAGTGTGTCGAATAGTGTCATTCACGAACCCAAAGAACACCTCTGATTCACTTGACATCTGCCACAGTGAAAAAGAAGACATAAATAACTACACATCCATAAAACAAAAAGAAAAAAAAATGTATAAGATGAAGTCAGCCAGGCAACCAACCTAAGTGTAATACTTCTTGAGGTAGAGCCCATTTCTAGGCTCTACCAAGGAATTTCCTTCAAAGTAAACCAGATGGTAAGCACCCTTATTTAAGACCTCTTTCACGATGAACGGTCTGAACCACATGGGTTTGAACTTGCCTACCCCCAGGGGATACTTGTCTTGATCATAGACTAGGACAGTATCGCCTTCGGAGAAAATCTGAGGACAAAAGAACTGATCGTACTGACACTTGAATCGTTTCTTATGAGCCTCATTGGCTGAGGCTGCATCACAATGCTTCTCATGGAGCTACTCAAGATATAATAGGCATTCCTCACACGGTGAAATGTCTAGTAGTAATTCCATTGCCAAATTTAAAGATGGGATCTAGCACTCAATAGGCAATACTGCTTCCATCCCATATACGAGTTGAAAAGTTGAGAAATCAGTGGCACTCTTTATAGATGTTCGGTAGGGCCATAACTCTGAGTATAACATCAAATGCCAATTTGATTTGGCATAATTGATCGTTCGTTGAAGAATAGTCTTGAGAGACTTATTCACAACTTCAACCTGACCCTTCGCTAGTGGGTAGTAGGGTGATGAATGATCTTTCCTCAACCCAAGATTCAATGTTAACTCGGTCATAATTTTGTTTTGGAAGTGACTTCCATGGTCAGTGAAAATATCCTTTGGGATGTCGAACCTTTCTACTATCTGGTTAAAAATGAAAATTGTTGTTGTTTCTCCATCATTGTTAAACACTGGCATAACCTCGACCCACTTTCTGAAGTAGTCTACCACTACGATGATGTAATGATGCCCCCTGTTTGAAGTCGGGTGACATGTAGTAAATTCAATCTCCCACTTGGTGAAAGGACCAACAACAATGACATGAAATATGGGAGTAGGATGTGCCCGCATCTTTCGAGAGAAGATATGACATGGGTGGCACTTCTTGACCACCTCAACACAATCCTTGATTAACGTAGGCCAAAAGTAACCGACACGTAGAATATTTTGGGTTGTTTCCAACCCATACAAATGACCACCACATGCTCCAGTGTGGAAATCATTCAGAATGAGCTCTGCTTCCTCGTGTGTAAGGCACCGACGAAGAATGAAATCTACACCTCGACGATACAAAGTGTCATCGAGTATGATATAGTTTTGTGCCTGATGGAGAATTCGTCGATGCTCGTCACGGGAAGTAGAAGCAGGGCAACTCAAATTTTTGAGATAGACTAGTATATCTCCATACTAGGGGTTTGTAGATGCGATTAGAAAATATCTCCTTTGATAGGATATTCTTTGGGTGTGACATCACTATACTCGACCGAAAGTTCCGAAATAAGTTCCACAAAGACCAATGACATTTTGGATTTTGCGAAAACAAAATCCATGTCAAATTATTAGAGGATTACAATCCATCTACTGATCTTTCTGCCAATGACTCATCGTGTCAACACATATTGAAAAGGGTTCACAACAACAATGATAGTTGTCTTGCGAAGAAGAATGTAATGAAGGAACCACTGGACAGCATGCAATGTTTCCAAAGAAAGCTTCTCAACATGGGAATAGTTGAGTTCTGACCCAACCAGGCCTTGGATCAGGTAATAAATAACATGCTCCTCGATTAGATCATCCTCTTGAACCAAGACCATGTCGATGATCAACTCTGTAGTGGCCAGGTAAAACAATAAATCTTTGTTATAATCGGGAGGCCGGAGTAGAGGGGAAGACGTAAGGGCACATTTCAACACTTCAAAAGAGCACTGAGAAACTTCATCCCAACAAAATGGGACTCCCTTTTTCAACATACGCATAAACCCTTTAGTGATCTCGGCGTAGTTCACGACAAAACGCCTAAGAAAGTTCGCTTTCCCCAGTAAGCTCTGAAGCTGGGGTATTGTGCATGGGGGAGGCAATTGAACTATCGTCTCAACCTTGAGAGGATCGACCATGACCCCTATTTTCGAAACAATGAAACCTAAGAGACGACTCGATGTCACGTAGAAACTGCACTTGTTAGGATTCAAGCGAATCTGATAGTAGCAACATCGTTCGAAGATTAGTCAGAGGTGTGTGGGATGATCATATCTCTTGCAAGAGCGTGATGCTAGATCATCAAGATATGCCTCAAATATATGTCTAAGGTCATGGAAAGAAGATGACATGGCCTGCTAAAAAGTGGTCCAACATTCTTCAGGCCAAAAGGAATCTTACGATATGCGAACATGCCCCAAGGACAAATAAAATTTGTTTTATGCTGGTCTTCGGGTTTGATCTGAATCTGGTTATATCTCGAAAAACCATCCATGAATGAAAAGACCTCGTAGCCTGCGCATTCATCGAAAATCTGATCAATGAATGGGGTGGGAAAATTATCTTTTGGACATGCCTTTTTCAATTCATGGAAGTCCATGCACATGCAGATCATACTCTGTTTCTTTTTAACCAGAATGGGGTTTGACACCCATTCTGTCAACTGTACGGGGTAGATAAAACCAACTTTAAGTAGTTTATCTACTTTAGCCTTAATTTTTGCCACTTTATGAGGATTCACTGGATGAAGCTTCTTTTGGACCAGCTTGGTGTCAGGATAAGTCGTTATTTTATGTTCAACGATTCTTGGGTCTATTCCTGGAATTTCCTCGTAACACCAGGAAGAAACGTCGCATAATTCTTTAAATAACTCTGTATAAATTTGAATCTCTTCGGGGGAGCAGTCTGCTCCGACGAAAACATTCTCCATGACGCCAGGGGTTCTGGAGATATCTATGGGGATTGTTTCAGTGATACTCACCATATTACCCTTGACATAAAATGCATGTTTAGCCAAAGGGTTAATAGGAAAAGACCTATCTCGAGTCATAGTCAATACAAGTTTGCATGCTTCTATTCTCTTTAACTCCGGGAAGAAGTAAGATCTATGATGGATATCATCCCAGGGTATGTCTGGAGTAGTCAATGCCTCAAGAATCACCTCATATGAGGGAAAGACCAGGTCAAAAGAATCTGCAGTGGCAAGAGAACCTTGAGCCCAAACAGGCTCAAGAACTGGATCTAACTCCTGTGCGGGAGTCAGATTGGGGTTGGCTAAAGCTTGTTGGACAATTTTGTACGAAACTTCAATCGTGTAAAAGGGCATGGCCATGCTAGAATTCCTTGTCCCTTCCATTGAGGCCGATGGGGAAGGAATATTTCATAGATAGTGAAAGTAAGTTGTTCGGAACGACAAAATTTGAAAACTTTCAGCCCTAGGTTGGTCGGGGTCAACTGATATAAGCTTGACACCACCGGAAGGTGGCGGGTAATCTAAAGTACCCACCAACAGTGGACACAAACCAACCCCTACGTTGACGGTGTCGGCATGAGGATTATCAATCATCGGGACCGTGGATGCCCCCAATGAAGGGTCAGGACGGGAGAAAGACAACTAGTCAATGGTCACAATTTGACCCTCATGTGGAAACAAAAATATACGATAGACTGTAGCAACCACTGCATGCATTGCATAAGTCCAACTCCTTCCTAACAAAAGGTTGTAGTTGAGAGGCGCATCGACCACTTCAACTTCGACACACATGGTCTTTCCTCCTAACTGCACGGGGAAAGAAGGAATGATTCAATGTGGTATGAAATAATGATCGTCGAATGTCATATGCAATGTAGGAAACAAAGACAAAATGAGTTGGCCAATGGCCTTCCAACATGCCAATGACATCCCGCAAGTCGAGGCACCCTCGTCAACCATAGTATGAAATATATTCCAAGTAAAATATTTCTTGGTGTGAGCCACTACTATCTGAAATGCAACGTGGTAAGGAAGATGAGGTTTCAAGTCGGTTGGATCGAGAAAAATCACTCCCGGGTTACAAGTCTCTACGAATCCCAAGGTGGATAACAAAGATTTTCTCTGTGAAGGGAAGATTTTGAGAACTTCCAAAGTAGACATTGCACAAGGGGTTTATGTCAAATCTTCCACAACGGAGTAGTTCTGGGAAGATCTTGCATTCAGATTATGAGAAGCTTTCTTGAATGCACCTTTGGGGATGTGTGTCATTGTTTCTCCCATTGTCTTCTCAATATGGAGAGGAACCGATGGGTTTGTGGCTTCTTTTCCCTTTTCAACAGATTTTGACCTTCTGTAATCTTAGGCCCTGGTCGCTATATGAGTGTCACCTTTCAAAATGTAGAAATTCATGGTTAGTTTATTACCAATATATGCGGGGGGTCCCTGAATACCCCCTTCCACGCTCTAGGATGTTGAAGCTTGAGCCATGTTCTGCCCATGTGGAAATGGGCTCATTAGCACAATGGGATATTGTTGCGCCAATAGCTTTTGAGCCTCCACAAGTCGAGGGAATAGGTGAGTCGGGTGGTCTTCCGTGCAAAGGTTACACAGATACTTTGACTTTCTTTTCTCTGTTTTCCCCACGCCAACATTTCTATTAGCCTTTTTGTCCCCTTTAACCTTCTTGTTTCATTTTTTCTTCTTTCCTTAAGGATGTTGGTTGGCCTTCAGGTTCACCGACTGCACATTGTGTACATGTGATGTTTGGGTAGGGGGAACAACTGAATCAGAGGATTGTCTAGCTGGAGTGTATTGTATTGACAATTGTGGCAATTGATTTGACAACAAATCAGTGGAATTTCCTTGTGCTCATCCCACAATACCATCGACATGGGGTCCAAACGTTTGTTTGGCCTTGTCGAGGATGGACCTTGGCACATCTGGAAAAGTATCATATAGCATGTCGGACTGAGAGTAAATCAGTTCAAGCTATTGTGCTCTCATTATCACCTCCTCCTCTGAAAACACTCTAGAAGTTTCTACATATTTGGATACAACCGGTACCAAATACTTCAGGAACCACTCCAACAAGAAAGCTGGTGGGACCTGGACCTTAATCAATCTCTTCCTATGCTACAATTATTCGATGTGATCATAGATATGGTCGGCCTTAGTCTTATCAAAGTTGGCCAACAATTCAATGTCGACATCGTATCTCACAGGTAACTGGAAATGGTTTAGGAAGACCATCGCCAAGTCGTTAAAGTAAGAATACCTCGAGCGGTCGAGCTCAATATACCATTTCGCGATACCCCCGATAAGAGTGCGTTGAAAAAGGGGCAACTGGACGAAGTCGTATCAGAGTGAGTTTGACGATCACCATAAGTGGAAGGTTGTCACGTGATCACCTAGGTCTTTGCTAGGCTTGCCTTTGAATTTTGGAATATTCGAGGAAAACTTAGTCAGCATGGGGGGCCAACGCAGATCATGAAAAATTTGGTCATTGAGCAACCTTGACAAGTCTAGAATATGTAGTGTTTCCAGAAATGATATTTTAGGTTGAGTACTATGTACAGGAAAAGGGGTCCTAGAGTTTGACTGGCACCAGGTTGCCAGGAAAATTTGTACTGCTGGTCAGAGTTCTTGTAGAAACCATGGCCTTGAACAGTGTACGAAAACTGTGTTTGTTGGGATATCATTGATTGACTCCCATAATTGGATGACATGTGTTGGGAGGGGATTTCTCCCTGTGTTATGTTCCAAGAATTTTGGAAGGGGATACCCCCAGCCGATCCTATGGGCATAGGTACTGAACCCTACCCGGGGTTCTATTGACCATGGAAGGGGTTTCCCTTGATCAACATCCCTTATGAGGGAACTGATCCCTGCCAAGGATTCCAAATCCCTTGAGAGGAGAAAACTCCTGTACTTCCCCCCTGTGTAGGAATAGTACCCTGCACAGGGTTTTGTTGCCCAAAACCGGGGTTACCCCCAACCAAGATGGAAGCCAAATAAAAAAACGTTGTTCCTAAATGCATCGAACAAAGAGAATGACATCGATCCCACTAGCGTAGTGTAAGACAAAGGTCCTAAAATTCCTGCTCCAAACAAGCTGTAGTTAACATTCGACCCGATGGGTTGTTGGAAATCACCACCGAGCGAGGGGGACAGAGGAGGTATATGACCCCCACCATAAAGGATAGCATTAAAGGGGACTTAAGTGTCCCTAGTAGACCCTTGCATGGGGACGTTTGAGCCCCCTACACCAAGACCCATGGTCTGTAAGGTGGAGTAGGTAGGACTGAGTTTGAATCGAATTCAGGCATCACATATGAGAATGGAGGGACCGTCTCACTCTATGTAAATGGAGCAGTGGTCACCACTGATGATGGTATCAGACCACTGCCCGAGGTAGAGGGAGTCGATACCACTATGGTCTAGATTGGCGAAGGTGGGTTAGGAGGAAAAATACTCCCTGCGGTAGTAGCCGAAACAGGAGTATGAGAACTCTCGAACGAAGTAGTAGCATTTTCTTCCATGGCTTCTTGTAAGACTAACTAATGCTCGGAAGGTGTCACCTTAGGAGGGACAAATTGTATTAAGATTGGCGCCAACAAGTTAGTAATCAAAGGGTTGGCTAGCTTGAGATCTTCCACTCCAATTTCAAAAATAGTAGGTTCCTCTACAGTCGAATAATCTCCTCGCGGTTCAGGCTCGGGCACAGTTTCCTATGGCCCGATCGCTTTGAACTACCCTTTTTGTTCAAGTCTTCGTCGTAATAGTGGCGGAGGTGGTTCTGATGCAATTAACGGAAGGCCCTGAAGCCTTCATGATTGACAGAGCTCTTGATATTCCAATTTGTGAAAAGATCAATTGACATAGTAAGACTTAAATAGCGTTTAAAAACCAAGAACACACTAGAAAAATTCCTATAAGACAAATCAAGAAAACGACTATCTAGTAGGAAGAATAGTTACGTTAGCCAACACTAGAGAAACTAATCGATGCAAGTGAAACTCGAACACGGAAGCACCCTCCGGGTATACTCTGTGAAGTGTGACCCGACGTTTGTCCTAGGTACCACGGTATACCCCCGCAGTCACCCTTGTAAGTTCCTAGAATATGGGAAACTAAGTTTTTAGCTCGCAGCCAGTCACCAGGCGGGTACAGTCACTAGTCAGGCAGATCACAATGAGCAGTATAAAAATTATGAAATCTATGGAGGGTATCGAAAGAAATTGGTATGGAAGACAACAAAGGATCTCAAATGGATTCAAGGTCCATGACGCTCCGTAGCAAAATGCAGTCAGTAGTATTCCTATGACAGATCCTTAATATGCGTTCCCCACTACGTTTAGTCTAGCTTTGGAGGGGTTATCTCCACTGCCTTTCCTCACACGACCTCGTGTTTATCCCTTGTGTTAAAGGGGGGTCCTATATAAATTTTACAACATTAGACTTTAACACTCCCTAACTCTGAGTCCAATGTTTGTTTAAATGGCTTTGGAGAGTTTCCTCTCCAACCTGATTCAAGGCCCTAACCCTAAACTAGTTGGTTGACCCTACAAACATAAAATGTCTAATTAATTTTAGATTTAGCATTCTTTTTAATGGCTTGATTTACTCAATGTATGTGGCGGTGAAACTAGTGATGCTATAAGAGAAAAAAAAGAGGAGAAAAAGATGAAACTTTAAAGCAAAATTATTTCTAAACCAAAGCAAAGTTTTACAACTCTTTGTAACCAACTTTTCTTTAACTAATTTTTAAAAGAAGACCTAAAACGAATTTCTACTTGACTACAAGCTACTTGTGTTTCAAGAAATCGATAAAGAACTTTAAAAACTGACTCTTTTTCCTTTCTAGTAAATAACCAACTCTAATTACTTTACCGAACTGAAAATAAAATCTTGTTTTTTTTTTAAATTGCTTCAAACAAAAAAATTTGAAACAAATATTTTTCCTCTTTTTTCAAAGAAAGTGAAAGGGGTAAAAAGAAAACTAAAACAAATTCGTAGCCCACTGCGGATCAAAGGGAATCACTAAAGAAACCAAGAAGGCGGATCTATAATTCAAAAGACATGCTTAAAACCCTTTCATAAGTAAACATAAGAAAATCAAGAAGACAAGTAAACCGAACTTGAAACCTAGGCTATGGATGTAAGACATAGACTCTGGAATGATCCAAGAAAGCATGAGAAGTGTGAAATTCAATAAGGAAAGAGGCCAACTCCCTCTTTTTTCAAAACATTTCTTGGAACTTAGATGTGGGTTGTTGCATTAGCAGCATGTGTATGTACGCATGTTGTTTATTGAGCAGAGTGTGTATGTACGCGATATGACTCAAGACAGGGCGCATACACCTCTGTATCTTTCCAAAAAGGAAAAGAATAGATAGACTCAAAGGGAAGGGACAACTGGTATAACACCTGAAGGTGACCATGATCCCTTAATAGACTCGGAAAAATCGACAGAAACATGAAACGAAAACAAAATCAATCAAACAACCCAAAATCCCCTAAAAAACCCTAGAGGCTTCCCTAGTATGGTCACCAATTTTGCTAGTGGAAAAAACCCCCTTATGACTACACTAGGGTTCAAAATGTAGGCAGATCGATTAACCATCTAAAAGTCAATTAATTCTCTATACTACCTTAATAATACCAAAGCTCATATGAAGAAAGAAAAGAAAAGGAGATCAGGTAACTATACCTCTAATCCCATGTCTGGTGATGATCTCCTCGTGCTTGGAAGTTTCGTTGAATGCATGCCTCCTCCCAGGCATGACCTGCATCCAAAGATTGACATAAAAAAAGATACAAGAATGTTATTCCATATATAAGTTAGGGTTATATGTTATAATGTCAAGAATAAATCAATAAATGTATTCAAGACACCATCATTTGGGACATGAAAATGTAATTATTTTATTAATAACACATATATTATACCTTTACAATCTAAGTTGACCACCATTCCATGAACCTCGTCTGGGCTCCTCTTCACCAAACTCCAAGCGCACCTTGTATTAAATTCCCCTCTCAACCTTCTGATCTCTTCTTGGGAAGTGAATGGGTTCAATGGAGGGAGAAAGGGCTAATGAGGGAATGCTGAGGAAACTTCTTACAAAAGGCAGAAATATCTTGGGCAAGGAGGGGAAGTGAAATCAGGAAGATTTTCATTGTTCTTATGCTTATATGTGAAATAAGACCCCAACACCTCCTTTTATATGAAAAAAGGATGGTTATTCGGTTTGGTGACGGGCTATGGCGGGTGGATTAGTTGGGAAACTACCCAATAGCCCGTAATCTCAACGAATTCCTTGCAAACTTTTATTTTTTGCAACTTTTGCAAGTATACGTGGGATGTAATGGTGCAACATGTGTATGCACGCGAGTTGTAGTGGTGCAACAAGTGTATGTACGCAGGAAATAATGGTGCAGAGCACATACATCTTCAAAAAATTGGTTTTTTAAGAAGAGAAATTCATCAGTGCGTTGGAAAAAAATGCAAGTAAGAGGGCCAAGGCCATGTATGCATGTGTAGAGAAATTTAGGGTTATAATAAACATACTGCAAAATCATTTCTTTATTTAAACTATCATTTGAAATTTAATGAAGAGGTAGGTGAGAATAGGATATTGGTAAGTCTGTGTGTTCTCAATTGTAAACCTAAGGGAATATTTTTCTTTCTGTATTTCAGCATAAGAGATCTATGAGGACCTTGTTTATCGGTCTATACTTTCTATCATGTTTTAATATTTTTTTTTCCTCCTATTTGAATAGAACTTATGCGTTATAGACTTCCTGTGCATTATGCTTTAGTGTACTTAATATTTTCCTATAAAGTTTATTTAGATATCTAGTATTCATTCTCATAAATAATTTTTGTTTATTGAATATTCAATCTTATGGATTATGCAAGTCTGATATGATAGTGATGTCTATGTCTTCCATATTTTTTTTCCTTATTCCTCTATCTATTCATTCTATTATCAAACTCTTATCTGATAACTATTTTAATTTCCTTTGATCCATGAAATATGTTAAGAGACTCCATTCACAATGGTCTCAATCATCGATCTTGTATTTATTCCATTATTATGCTTAGTATCTTTCTTAGCCATGTCCTTCCCATCCATGTAATTCAAACTAAACAACCATTGTAATAACTGTGGTGCCCTAGATTTTCCCTATTCTAGTCTAGTGTAAAATTTAGGGATAACATGAGTGACACAATAGGCCTGAGTGGCTCGATATGAGCCATAGGTGAGTGTTGGGGGCATGTTGGACAAAACATTTGGATGCAATTTTGAGAAATATCCTAAGGCTTGAGGAGATGTGCAGTAAAGGTGCATTTAGGATCAGTGTGCACAATAAAATCACACTTGGTGGTGCATAAGTAAATAAAGAAAGGAAATAAAGCAAGGAGATAAAGTAGGAAAAATAACATGCAGGAGAAAAGGAAGGTAAAACAACATGCAGGAGAAAAGGAAGAAAAATTAGCATGCAGGCGTGAAGGAAGGAAAAACATGCACAAACTAGGTGTTTTCATGAGTTGTAATAAGTCATAATGAGTTTTCATAGGGTTTTGGGATAAACTAGTAGGGTTTTGAGCCCTAAACTCTGTGTATAAATATGTAATGGGTTTGGAAGAATAGGTTGGTGTTGGCAGAATAGGCTGAGAATGAGAGATATTCTATGTATAAAGGTTTAGGGGA
Organism: Picea glauca; assembly: GCA_000966675.3. Lineage (NCBI taxonomy): Eukaryota > Viridiplantae > Streptophyta > Pinopsida > Pinales > Pinaceae > Picea > Picea glauca. Next base: position 726,210 of record JZKD02S2307343.1, read on the forward strand.
GACTTTGCAGAGAGAGACTTGCAATGCAGAGAAACTAGGCAGGATGGGGAATGATATCACCATGTCTCTATTGTAGCGTAGTATGCAAACCTGAGATGATTGCATGAAGAATAATAAAGAATCCATTGATTCTGGACGTAGTCCAAGGATTGGGTGAACCACATTAAAATATGTGTCATTTTATGTGATTGTTCATGGATGTTATCTTTATGCATAGTTGCATCTAGCTATGAGTGATGCGCAATAATTATAAATGTTCTAGTGAATGGTCTATGTTGTAATCTATGTTATAATGGTGTTGTATAATTGGGTTTAACAATTAATCAGGGGATAAGAGACACATAATATTGTGCACACATTATATAAGTATCAATGAACATGTTGATGACCTCACGCCTCATTCCTCCAAAAACTTGGTTCCTACAACTCCAATAGTTACCTCGTGTGAGATTTCACTTCCATGCAGGTGATGTCGAAAGGGCCGGTATTTGAAGGTTTTTGTTGGTTAGATAAATTGCACCTAGGATCTTGTAACTGCATGCCAATAGTGAGATTCCAAGTGATCAAGATGAGTGGAAAATGGGTGAAGATACCTAGTTAGAGAAGAAGTAGATATCATCTGGTTCATAAATAATGAACTAAAAGTAGGCTAACGGTTTCCTAATTTTGAATGTACCTTATTTCCTTTAGGCACATCCATATAAATGTAAATCCTTGGTCCGTCAAAGGGTTTGTTCCCCATTTATTTTCTACATGATAGTGATATGTTGAATGCATGTGAGTTAACTATTGATTAATGGGTTGTTATTTGAATTATGAATTATGTTGATGTTGTGAATTTGTGACTAAAGAATTGTTTTATAATGATGTATTGGGTTATTTTGTAGATTAATGGAATGAGACTCCTCTTTCAAACTTCAGTTGTATTTATGTTATATATTGATGATACTTTAAAAAAAATTATATCTATTAATTATTTGTGATGTTGGATAACAATAATATAATTGCATATATATTGTGTTCTTAGGATAGGATGATGTTTCCTATTATGATAATGTTGAATCATCAAACATATAGAGAATGGTTGCGGTCTATAGACTCTATGCGTGCATAATAGTTAATGTCGAAGTATTAGTATTAGGATGGGAATTAGTTGCAACAATCATATTGTATGATCCCTATACAAACTTAATCCTTGGCACAATGCTATATGTGAGACCTTCTCCTTCATGGGGATTAAAAATGCCAATTCCTAGACTACATCAAAATGGAAACCAATGTGGACCCTCATCTAAAACAAATCCTATAGACATATAGAGAATCTAATATTGGTTCAACCAAACAATAACGAAAATCAATATAACCAAGCAATGAGAAACATGCAAGAGGAAACTCATATATAAGGGGTAAATATAAATACACTTGATTTGGATATTTTCTACCAAAAGGTACAATAAAAAATCCACCAATGTATATGACACCCCAATGGGAGGTCCCTCTATTAGACTAGTTTCAATCAACAATTGGGACAACAAATAATTGGAAACGATGATTCAATAACTTACGTATACGAATATTTTTTTTCCAAGTTACAAATCCCAGGAAAATTCTTGAGTACTTACACTCATTTCAAAGATGGTACCCAGGGTAAACCCTAGAATATTTAGGGAATAAGGTTGGTCAACAACATGGATCGAATTCATTACAACAATATACTCATTATGAGCTCAAAATGATAGTTACGATAATTGAACTTGGCTGGGGAGAATAACAATCATTCGTCCCAACCACCCGAGCTAAAACCAATTGACAATGCCTAAGAATAGTGTTATATTAACAATAAAATAAATGGCTAGTGCATCATCATTAAATTCCTCACCATCAAAATTTGAGTGTTTTCCTAAAATTATCAGAGATGTTATGATTCAATCATTTTCTATAATTATTTTAACATGGTAATTAGGAATGAGGATAGGTGGCAACCTTTGGACACAAATGCTTAGTCACATGGAACATGAATGTAATGATGAATTTTATGATATTATCCAACTAGTGGCTGAGAGATATTTAAGAACTCTCAAGAGAGAGATTAGAAGATCGATCTTACCTGGGGAAATAAAATATCTCCATGTTATTAAGGATGATAACTTTGTTAGAGATATTACACACCCACCTATTATTTCTTTTCCTAGGTTGATTAGTCTGTGTTGAGGGAATTCTAGGTAAAATATATTGTTCCCTAGATGAGAATGTTCTCCACTAGATGAGGGCACCACACACTCTTTAGTCATTACTCAGTTTCACTTCAGTTAGACTAGTGGAGTAGAGTCTTTCATGGAAACCTCAATATTATCACCAAGTTTTTCTTGCTCACCTTGGGATCGTCAACATGAAGGAAAAATTACCTTGGGATCATCACCAGGAAGGTTCCATACATGTGCATGAATGATATTCTTCTCACTCCACTTGTGATTATATAGTTAATCGATGACTACATGGCTAGTTAAATAGGAATAGGTGGCATTTAACTTCAGTTTATGTCACTGTGTGTCCATATTTCTCTAGAAGAATACTATGGAACATTAGTTTGAGAATGTATCTTACATCTATTGTAAATTATTCACTATTTGAGTGTCAATTAGTGGTTAATAAAATTATTTATTCTTTCTCTCCATCTCTTCTCTCTCTCTCTCTCTCTCTCTCTCTCTCTCTCTCTCTCTCTCTCTCTCCCTCAACTCTACAAGAACTATGTGAATTGTTTCTAGCTATATTTTCTGTGCAGGTTTCAACCAAATTCTACATGGTATCAGAGCCCATAGGTGCTAGGAAGAAGGTTCATAAACAATCATTTACAGGTACAAAATATTGAAGCAATTGTAGAATACCCCGGGCCTCACAGGCCGAGGTCATGCCACCATTACTAATTCTGTTGTTTCTGATAACCCAAAATGTAACACACCCAGGCTTATACATGTTGGGTTGCGCCACACACATTAACTCTTGCATATCTTAATTACATTGTAACATACCCATCCTACCTAGACTGGGTCATGCCACCTAAAAACTTGCAATAATTTCATCTGTATATAAATATAGATTTAAATAGACAACATATTATGCAAATACAGATATTAATGAAGAAATTAAAGTAATCCTATACATACAACATATATAGGGAATACTCATAAATATAAGATATGTAAAAATACACAACATGAAATTGAACACATAATTGATACTTATCTTTTTATAGAAGACCACCAATTGCATGCAGATCTTCCACGATCCTCCCAGCCTTCTACCACGTTGATCATCACTCTCAATAGTGCATCAACCCCGAGATGGGACTAAAATCCACCTGGGTAAATGGATTCCTAGGCTAGGCTGAGACAATAGGAAGTTACACAGTCAACATGAAGGAATTCATCCCAGGCACCAACTCACACTAACAGCCTACAGTCTCTCATTCCCCACATGCATGCCCCACCCAAAGAAGTGTGCCCCTTCTCTGCTAAACAACCTTTCATCTTCCCCACTTCCTTTCCAATGCTTCAAAAACAACATTATGGTAAGGAACAATATGGGTTTAGGAAAACTACAGGTGCGTTGTGCATAACCAGAAATGTATGGGATCATTTTTTAAGATTTTCGTGGGGCATGGAGAGGTTCGATTGATGGATTCAATGGATTATTGCGTGAATGCCTTGGTGAATAGGAAATAATGTGTTGGTGAATGGGGGAATATGGGAAAACTTACTATTTTCCCAACATACATTTGCATGCACCATGATTGACACATGGCTCTCTTGGAGCTCATTTTCTCTCCACTTGTGATTCATTCCCTTTTCCATAAGACTTAGAATAAAATAATTATTCTCACCATAGTCTTTAGGAAATAATAATATAATATTCTCTTGGAGTTAAGCCCTCAATCCCTCTATTTCCATTCCTAGTGGAGCTTAGTCCCCCATACTCTTTTATCGTGGTTGGTTTACATACAACGATGTATTAATATTAATGATATGAGTGTTTACATATACAAAATAGGCTCATTGGCCTTAAGCATCTAGGCTCTCTGACCTAATCATCACATAATCCTCCTATCTTATAATCACTTGGCTCACCAGCCTATAAAACATGTTTACAATGCAGTTGTGGCTCGGTCTTGGGGTATTACAATCCCCTCCTCTTATTTATGCACTATCCTAGGTGCATCTTATTTACATATTATCATAAATGTTTTCAAAAATCTTCAAAAATATGTGGGTATTCTTCCTACATAACATCTTCTTGCTACCAAGTTTCATCCTCAGGACCGTACCAAGTCCATTGGACCTTTACTAGCTCTATAGATTGATTCCGGAGTTCCTTGATCTTCCGGTCCAGTATGCATATCGGATTCACTTGAAAAGTTCCTTCTTGCTCCACCTGAATCACATTCCAATCAATAACATGATTAGCATCAGGTATATACTTATTGAGAAATGATACATGGAATACATCATGAATAGACATTGATGTAGGTAATGCAATCATATAAGCTACAGGCTCAATCCTCTCTAAGACTTCAAACAAACCACAATAGCGAGCTGCCAACTTGGAACAATTTCCCAACTATGGGGAACTTTTGTTAACCTTCACTTTCATGAATACATGATCACCCACTTTAAATTCCCTATGAATTCTACTCTTATCAGCATAGATTTTCTTCCTGTCTTGAGAAGCTTTTAAATTATTCTTTATTTTTGACATCTTCTCTTCCATTTCCTTGAGAAAATCTGGTCCAACCACTACTTTATTTCTAGGTTGTCCCAACTTACTGGTGTGTTGCACTTTCTGCCATAAAGTGCCTCAAATGGGCTCATCTTCAGAGATGCTTGGTATCCATTGTTGTAAGAAAACTCTACCAAATGTATATAGTCTTCCCATTTTGATGGTTTATCCATCACATACATCCTCAACATATCCTCAATCACTTGATTCACCCATTTTGTTTTCCCATCAGATTTTGGATGATAAGTTGTGCTAAAATTCAAATTTGTCCCAAACCCTTTAAATAATCGTTTCCAGAATTTTGAGGTAAAATTTGGGTCTCTTTCATACACAATTGTCTTGGGTATACCATGAAATTTATCAATTTCCCTCATATAAATATCATCAATGTTAGTTTCTTTGTGAGTGAGCTTCACTAGAATTAAGTGGGCAGATTTGGTAAGCTTGACCACCACTACCATGATAGAATCATGTTTCTTTCTTGTTATGGGAAGTTTAGTGATAAAGTCCATTTTTACCACTTCTCATTTCCACTCAGGGATACGTAATGGCTGCAACAACCTAGTTGGGTGCTATGCTCATCCTTGACCTTTTGACACTCCAAACATTTGGCAATGTACTCAACAATTTCCTTCTTCGTGCCTGGCCAATAATATTGGCTCTTGACTTCTGCAATCGTTTTCTGATATCATGGGTGTCTAGCATAAGGTACATTATGCATTTACCTCAATATCAAAATTTTCAATTCTTGATAATTGGGAACATAAATTATGTTTTTATACATGAGAATTTCATCCATTCCCAGCCTGTAATCCTCAATTTTCTGCTGCAAAGTACCTTGTTGTAATTTTTTCACTAATTCCTTGTATTGCAAATCTGATTTTCCATCCTCCAAGATTTTGTCTTTCAGAACAAATTGGTACGTGATGATGACTGTAGCATGAAACTCATGCACTCTTCTTCTAAGTGCATCAACCACCTTGTTCTTTTTCCCTTTGATATGCTTTATTTCAAAGTTATATTCAATAAGAAACTCCAACCACCTGCTCTGCCTAGAATTTAGAGTTGGTTGTACAAATAAATATTTCAGACCATGATGGTCTTTCCTCATCTCAAACTTTGTTTCCATGAGGTAGTGCCTCCACTTCTCCAAGGCATGCACTATGGATTCCACCTCCAAGTTATGAGTGGCATAATGCCTTTCATGCTCCTTCATTTTTCTTGATTCATAGCATACAACATACCCATTCTGAATGAGGACTCCACCAAGTCCTTCTTTGCATGCATCTGTGCATAACATGAAATTTTCATTCGGATCAACAATCCTTAGTATTGGAGCACTGGTTAATAATTGCTTCAAGTACTGGAATCTCTTTTCACTCTCTAATGTCCACTGAAACTTCACTCCTTTATTTTGTAAGGAAGTGATCGAGTGTGCAATCTTTGAGAATCCCGCAATAAATATTTTGTATTAGCCAGGAAGGCCCATGAAGGATCTGAATTCTATCAGATTCTTTGGTGTTTACCACCTTTTAATGGCCTCAATATTTTCAGGGTCCATTGTTATCCCTTCCTCAGATATGATATGCCCCAAATAATTAATTTGGTTTTGATAAATGAGCAATTGCTCAATTTGGCATACAATTGATGCTCTCTTAACACTTGTAATACCATCTTCAAGTGTTTCTCATGCTATTATTTTGACTTGGAATATATAAGAATTTCATCCAAGAATACAATGACAAACTTATCTAAGTATTCTCAGAAAATACCATTCATTAAACACATGAAAACAACTGGTGCATTTGACAACCCAAATGGAATCACTGTGAACTCATAATGACCATACCTTGTTCTAAAGGTAGTCTTGTTGATGTCTTCATCTTTAATTGTTACCTGATGATAACCTGACTCGAGATCAATATTTGAGAATATTTTTGCATTCTTCAACTGATCAAAGAGGTCATCGATCCTTGCAAAAGGATACTTATTCTTTACAGTTACTTTGTTCAACTGCCTGAAGTCAATACAAAGTTTCAATGTTCCATATTTATTTTTCACAAATAATACTGAAGCACCCCAAGGTGACACACTTGGGTGTATATACCCCTTCTTCAGAAGCTCTTCAAGTTGCATTTGCAACTCCTTTAGTTTTGGTGTACTCATCCTGTAAGGAGTCCTGGATACTGGAGTTTCTCCAAACATCGTATTTATAGAGAAATCAATATCTCTTTTAGGGGGTAGTCCTGGTATTTCTTTAAATACATCTTCAAATTCCTTTAGGAATGAAAAATATTCAATATTTGACACCTTATCCTTAGGTGTTTCTTCCATATTGGATGCAAATATTTGACAACCCTTTCTGTAGCATTTCCTCAGCTGCAATGATGACATTTCTCTGACATTTATTGCCCTGGGAATTCCCTACAATGTCCTTAGGTCCCCTTCCTCATCTTGACAAGTAAATGTTTTATTATAACAGTCTAAGATAGCATGATTTTGGTCCAACCAATCCATCCCAATTAGATAGTCATAGGAACCTAAATGAAATATATTCAAATCTTCCTTGGTGCTCAGCCCATTCATGTCCACTGGGCATGCCTTAACCATCTCATTAAATTTTCTTTTGGCTCCGGTAGCCAACTGCACCAACCAAGATTTTCCATGCTTGCTTCCTGGAAAATGAAATCTTTCCACTGTTTTAGGATCTATATAACTATCACTATCTTCTGAATCAATTAAAATTGTAATGGTTTGGTTGTTGATCATACCTTCCACTTCAATGATGTGTGATTGAAACTCAACTTGCTTGTTTTCTAGGGATGCATATATCTTGGGTACATTTATGCCCATGTCCTCCATTGTTTCAACTTGTTGTACATTGTGAACAACTCTCACTTTTTCACTTATGTGAGGAAAACATCTATACATATGATCTCCTTTACAACCCCAACATTGAATGGGTAGTTTTCTTGGCCTTTTCCCACCTCTCTCAATCGCTCTGGGCTCTCTAGAAGTTGGTTATCCCTACGGACTATTTTTGAAGAATGGTTGCTTATTCCCCTTCTTCGTTTATTCCATCTTGAACTTATTTTTGTCTTCCCAATATTTTTGGGAAGTTGGCTTTACTTTATGCTGATCATATAGGAATTTAGCTCACCTTATAGTCTCCTCCAAAGTCTTGGAATCATCATATTAAATCTTGTCACTGATGAAATATGGCATCCCACTCAAATACCTTTGAATCTCAACTTCATCATCCTTAATGAAGGAGACATCAATAGTTCCAAAAACCTTCTTTTGTATTCGTCAATGAACATAATTTCAAGATTGAGTTCAAAGAACTCCTTCATTTTCTTATCATAATATCTCTTAGTCAAGTATTTCTTTTCAAAATACTTCTTGAATTCCTTCCAAGAAACATTTCTCTCTTTAATGTGTTGCATCTGCACAAGATGATCCCACCACATGGAGGCCTTTTGGTGCAACTCCCCGAACCCTCGGGTCGAGGTCTGCTCACAGGATCGTTCAAATATCCTTGAGCCAAAGTAGCTCTTTCAGATCCCTATTGGAACCTCTAACAAATCTATCCACAGGTCCTTATGAATTGAGCCTACGTGAACAACACCAAGCACCAACCCAAATCTCTTTTCCCACAATAACGTCGCACCCTCCTCAGTCGATTTTTCGGGTTTCACAATATCACTCTTTCCATTGTCATGTTTTTGGCAACTGAACCTGCGAAAACCCAAAATACTGATTCTCTGAAATGTATTTAGCAAAGTCTGATTTTTCACAGAACCTTTTGTCAATTCAAAATTTTGGACTTCACGACTTCGCGAATCCTGATGCGAGACTTCCGGCTCTCTATCCTACGAAATCCTGAAACAGTCAGCGAAGCTTGACTCCACCTGGCGACAAGTGCGCCACCTATCACTCTTCCCAGCTTTCAGGACTCTCTCTCCCAAAGCACTGCCTCCTCCATTTCCCGTCATCCAAAGTGCCAAAATCCTGAACTCTACGCCAATTCCTATAGCAACTCACGATTTCGGGACTTTTTTTCCACTACGCTCCGGTCCTTGTCACCAGGATCCCCGAAATGAAAAAATGATCTGACGACTTGTGTAAAGTAGGATCAACAGTCCACGTTGATCCTTACCTCCCAAAGGATGGATTCATCCAACGCTTATCCTTCTTGCAGCTTCACTGGAATCCCACGGTCCTCGCAACTTCACGAATCCTCCACAGAGAATTTTGACCACTCGTTGCTCCTGGACGACTTCTGCGAAATAAACCAAGGTTCTTCCTTATGAACTTTACTTCTGTTGGATGACTTCGACCCTTGTCTCCCTTTGAAGTAGTTCGACTTTCGTCCTCCTTTGAACACTTTGATGATGTTAACCCTCCTGAGCTTTACTTGCTCCTCAAGTCTCAAGAGAACCCCTACATGTACTCCTTGCGGTAGAATTTCAAATACTTATAAGTATTTGATTCTTTCGACTCTGTGCACTTCTTGCAACAACAGTCCCTCAACTCTCCCCTGGGTTGATAAGTTCTGAGCTTTCAACTAGCCTACGCACACATTGCATGGCTTCTGTGCTTCACTTTCACTTCTGTTGGAATGAGAACAACGGTATCCCTCCTGAGCTTTCAGAGATAAACTTCGAACCTTCGTCAACGCACTCCTTGCGGATGTTTCACTACACTCCTTGTAGGAACTCTCACTTAGGAAGAGAAACAATTGAAACTCATTCTCTTTCTCTCTCAGACTTCAAACATTCAACATGAAATCATACATTCAACACAGAATAACAACAAAGGCATAAACAAAGAGAATAAACAACTGTAAGCATACCATCCACCATGTGTAAACATAAAACATCATAACACCATGAATTTTGATTCAAAGCTTCATATATTAATTCAAAGATCTTGTACATGGACTTCTTCTTTACAACTCTCTCTCTTCTTCTCTATGCTAATATGTTAATGATCTAATTACTTACTATGATACAATGGTGAGGGTGTCTATATCCATTTTCCCTCCTACTCTCTAAACTGTCTAATCTATTAATTCAAACCTACCTACTTTAATTAACTATGCATAAATGCCTGAATGTTTTATAGATGAGAGCAATCGCTCAAGATATGTTTACAACCTCCAAGATATAAATGCAAGTACGCCATCTTCCTAACTATTACATTAATATCCTCTCCCTTAAACTTTCGAAACATTTCAAAACGTGAAAAATGCGTGTTGCGCTTTCCAGCTGTCCTTCCACCTTCATGCTCGCTTGATTGCCTATGATGCTCCTGCATCATACTCCCTCGCTTGAAAATTTTCATGAACTCCTGTTCATGAGCTCTTGCACGGTCTGTCCATGCCTTTGAATTTCTGCTTCATCTTCCCAGCTGACATCTTCAACTGGATGTCCCTTCCATTTGACCAAATATTTAAAATACTCTTTTCTTCTGGTCTTCCTACTGACTCTCTTGTCAATTATACTTTCCATTTGTGGCTTTTTAGCCACAAGAATTTTCTTTTTCCATTGAATCTCTGTCTGTTCATCTTTTTCTCTTATTTCTTTAGCTCTGTAAGGGTACAAATCCACAACATTGAATATTGGTGAGATTCTGATCCCATCAGGTAATTCAATCTCATATGCGTTTGTGCCAAATTTCTTTATGACCTTTCATGGCCCGATATTTTTCATATTCAGTTTGTTATATGTTCCCCTTGGGAACCTTTCCTTCCTCAGATGTGCAAGAACCAGATCACCAACTTCAAATTGAATTTCTCGCCTGTGTTGATCTTCTCTATGCTTGTATTCTTGACTTGAATTCTGAAGTTGCTCCTTGACTCTGCTATGAAGCTCCTTCATTGCTTCCAAAAAATTCTCTGCGCTAGCACTCCTGAATTCTTTTTGTTCCGAATTTCTCAATTCAGAAACTCCCCTTGGCTACATTCCATATACAATCTGGAATGGAATCTGCCCCGTGCTTCTGTTGGACGAGTCATTGTAAGCAAATTCTCTCTGTGGCAGAATGTGATCCCACTGACTGTGGTGTTCAGTCACTAGGATTCTCAACAAATCTCTCAAGCTTCTATTCACAACTTCTGTTTACCCATCTGTCTGAGGATGATAAGTTGAGCTAAAAGAAAAACTTGTCCCTAGCTTCTTCCATAAAGTTCTCCAAAAATGTCCTACGCACTTGGTATCCCGATCAGAAACTATGCTCTTTGGTAAGCCGTGAAGTCAAATGACTTCTTTGAAAAACAGATTCGCAATATGAGTTGCGTCGCTGGTTTTCTGGCATGGTATGAAATGTTCCATTTTTGAAAATCTTTCTACCACCACAAAGATTGAATCACATCCTCTTTGTGTTCTTGGTAGTCCCAATATAAAATCCATGCTGGCTATCCCACAGCCTCTTAGGTATGGGTAATGGCTGGTATAACCCTGTGTTCTACCTTTTCCCCTTTGTGTGCTGACAAATCCTACATCTGTCCACAAATTTCTTAATATCTGTCCTCATCCCTGGCCAAAAATATGAGTTACTCAACTTTGAGAACGTTTTGTCATGACCAAAATGTCCGACCAATCCTCCATTATGTTTTTCCTTCAGCAGGTTGTCCCTCATGGAGAATTTTGGAATACATAACTAATTTCCCCTGAATAATAATCCATCCTGGATCATATATTCGGTCCACTAGCTTCTGTCCCTAAGAATTGGATTCTTGGATGCCTCATACGCCTCTTTAAAGTCTGGATCATCTTTGTACATTTCTTTGAGGTTATCAAAACCCAAAGTTTTGACTCTGAATTCCTGCATCAACAAACATTTCTTGCTCAAAGCATCAACAACTTTGTTAGCGGTTCCAGAAATATGCTTGATTACAAAAGTAAAATTCTGCATGTATTCAACCCATTTTGCATGCTTTTGGTTCAACTTGTCCTGCTGAGTCACAAATTACAAAGTGTGATTATCGATGTACAAAACAAACTCCTTAGGAACCAAATAATGTCTCCATTTCTTCAGCACTTGTATGACAACATAGAATTATTTGTCATATGTCAAGTATTTGACCTTCGCTTCATTCAATTTCTCGCTGAAGTATGCGACCGGCCTGTTGTCTTGGCTCAAGACTGCTCCAATTGCATATCCACTCGCGTCACACTTGACCTAGAACATCTTGCTGAAATTTGGCAACACCAATATTGGTTGCTCAGTGATCTTCTTCTTTAGTAGATTGAAACTCTTCTCTGCTTCCTCTATCCAATGAAAATATTTATGTATTTTATTCACCGTATCCATCATTGGTGCGCTAATCCCATTGAAATTTTGGATTAATTTCTTGTAGAAACTAGCTAAACCATGGAAGCTTTGAACTTCAAACACATTTTTCGGCGATGGCCAATTCTTAATCACATTCACCTTCTCCGGATCCATTTTTAGCTCATTTGCAGAGATAACAAAACCCAAATAAATGAGTTATGTCCTCATAAATGTCGATTTCTTCATATTTATCAGCAATTTCTCTTGCTGCAATCTCCTCATTACTGTAGCTAAATGCTTTAAGTGTTTTGCTTCTGCCTTGCTGAAAATCAATATATCGTCAAGATATACAATGACGAATTTCCCTATGAAATCCTTCAGGACTTCATTCATCAACCTCATGAAAGTACCGGGCGCATTTGTTAACCCAAATGGCATAACAAGCCATTCATACAGCCCTTCATTCGTCTTGAATTTTGTCTTCCATTCATCACCTTCTCTCATGCAAATTTGATGATATCCGCTTTTCAAATCAATCTTTGAAAAAAATCTTGCTCCACTCAAGCAATCCATCAAATAATCCATTCTTGGCAATGGAAACCTATATCTGATGGTAATCTTATTGATCACTCTTGAGTCTGTACACATCCTCTAGCCTCCATATTTCTTTGGGCTGAGTACTGTTGGAACAACGCATGGACTCAATCTCTCTCTAACCAACCCTTTGTCCATTAAGTCCTGGACTTGTCTCTTGACTTCTTCATTCTCTTGTGGCGTCAATCTATACGTTGCTTTGTTCGGTAAACTGGCTCCAGGTATAAGATCAATGTGATGACTTATAATCCTGATTGGTGGCAACGAATGAGGTAGTTCGTCCACTACTATATCAGCGAACTTTTCCAGCAACTTATGGATTTCCTCTGGTAAACATCCATCCTCGTATTGGTCGAAACAATTCTAGGCTTCCTGACCACAATAAATTGTGTGTCTTCCTTATTAACCTCATTAAAAAGTTCCTTCCCACTCATGAGAAGTACGGTGTTGCTTACCTTTGGCTTTACTTCTTTATCCTTAATCGACAAAACCATGTGAGTTCTCCCATTTTTCTCCAGGGTGTATGTGTTCTTTCTCCCATCATGAACCACATTTCTGTCATATTGCCATGGTCTACCCAGTAATAGATGATAAACATCCACGGGAATGACATCACATAATATTTCGTCCTTATATCCTCTTATTTTAAATTCAAGTAAACATTGTTTAGTGACATTTACTTGATGTCCTTTTTGTAGCCACCAAACTCTGTATGGGCTTGGATGTACGACAGTCTCTAGCTCCATATTTTCTACCATCTCTATAGAAACGAGATTATCCATGCTACCTCTATCCACTATAACCTTGCATACCCTGTCTTTAGTCTTGCAAGCAGTCTAAAACAGACTGTTCCTTTGGGATGGGTTCTTTGTCTCCTTCTCTGGAGTTAAGAGAACTTTCCTCATCATCAAGGATCTTCTGCCCTCAGCATCTTCTGCCTCAACATTCTGTCCTTGTGCTTAGGCAATGTGAGTTTCACCACCTTCCTTCTTTCTGTCTGGACACTCATAAGATTTATGTCCATTTTTCCCATAGACAAAACATTTCACTTCACCTCCTTGGCCTCTTCCTCTTCCTCTAGCTCAAGGAAAATTATTTCTATTGGCATACTTCCCTCTCTGTGAGCTTCCTCCTCTCTCATGTTGAGTTTGAGGTCTCTTCCCCTCTTCTTGAGGTCTCTAAGTTTTGTCTTGTGCAATTGTCTTGCCTCTGGCTTGACTTCTGCCTCGACCTCTTTGACCTTGCTTTCGGCTCACCTTCTCTTCAGCTTTTAGAGCCATCTGATAAGAATCTTCTACAGTTCGAAGGGTTATCATGCTCATCTCATATTGAATGTCATATCATAGACCATTCATGCACCTCAAAACCTTTTCATCATCACTTTCCTGATGACCTTCCCTGATGTTGATCTTGTAGAATTCTTCAGTGTACTCTTTCACTATCATCATCTTTTGTCTCAAGTTCTGCATCCTTCGAAACAGAGTGATTTGATAATCCTTGGGTATGAATTTTTATTTCATCTTCGCAACCATTCTATCCCAACTTTTGATTTTCTGCTTGCCTTTGTAGCGTTTGTCAGCCTGCAGTTCATCCCACCATAGTGTTGCATGCCCTTTAAGTCTAGTAACAACATGTTTGACCTTATTGTATTCCTCGACATCCTCATAGTCAAAATATTTATCCATAGCTCTAATCCAGTCTAGAAGCTCTTCAACGTCTAGGTTCCTTTCATACATGGGAATCTCGATTTTTTCCCTGGCACCTATCCTTGCAACAACCTTGAATAGGCATTCATCTGCAGCATCCTCGACTGCGCCTTCCTCTCCATGTCTAGCTTCATTTTCACTTTCGACCTTGCTGAAATTCCCAGTGTCAACTGTGCGCCTTTGTGCTGTCTCCATGGCATCAAGCCTAGCACGTAGTTCACTCATTTCTTTTTCCACTGTTGGATCAGGCATCGCCACTGGCCTGTCTCTTCTTCTCGGTGGCATGGCTGAGAAATATTTCTCTTTTCTCCTCTCGCTTCCTCTGTCTGCAATATACAAATAGAGTCAAGCTCTGATACCACTTGGTGCAGCTCCCCGAACCCTTGGGTCGAGGTCCACTCACAGGATCGTTCAATTCTACTTGAGTCGAAGTAGCTCTTTCAGATCCCTATCGGAACCTCTAACGAATTGATCCATGGGTCCTTATGAATTGAGCCTGCGCGAACAACACCAGGTGCAAACCCAAATCTCCTTGCCCACAATAACGTCGCACCCTCCTCAGTCGAGTTTCCGGCTCCTGAACCTGCCAAAACCCGAAATATCGATTCTTTGAAATGTATTCAGCAAAGTCTGATTTCTCACAGAACCTTCTGCCGATTCCAAATTTCAGACTTCGTGAATCTTGATGAGAGACTTCCGGCTCTCTATCCTACGAAATCCTGAACAGTTAATGAAGCTTGACTCCACCTGGTGAAAAGTGCGCCACCTGTCACTCTTCCCAGCTTTTGGGACTCTCACTCCAAAGCACTGCCTCCTCCATTTCCCGACACCTGAAGTGCCGAAATCCTGAACTCTACGCCAATTCCTATCCAAACTTGCGATTTTGGGACTTTCGTTCCACTACGCTCCGGTCCTTGTCGTCGGGATCCCCGAAATGACGAAATGATCTGACGGCTTGTGTAAAGAATGATCAAGGGCCCACGTTGATCCTTACCTCTTGAAGGATGGATTCATCGAACGCTTATCCTTCTTGCAGCTTCACTGGAATCCCATGGTCCTCACGACTTCGTGAATCCTCCATAGAGAATTTTGACCGCTCGTTGCTTCTGGACGACTTCTGCAAAATAAACCAAGGTTCTTCCTTATGAACTTTACTTCTGCTGGATGAATTCGACCTTGTCTCCCTTTGAAGTATTTTGACATTTTTCCTCCTTTGAACACTTCAACAACGTTAACCCTCCTGAGATTTACTTTCTCCTCAAGTCTCAAGAGAACCCCTGCACGCACTCCTTGCGACAGACTTTCAAATACTTCTAAGTATTTGATTCTTTCGACTTTGTGCACTTCTTGCAATAGCAGTCCCTCAACTCTCCCCTGGGTTGATAAGTTCTGAGCTTTCAACTAGCCTGCGCAGACCTTGCATGACTTATTTGCTTCACTTGCACTTCTGTTGGAATGAGAACAATGGTATCCCTCCTGAGCTTTTAGAGATAAGCTTTGAACCTTCGTCAATGCACTCCTTGCGGACGTTTCACTGCACTCCTTGCAGGAACTCTCACTTAGGAAGAGAAACAATTGAAACTCATTCTCTTTCTCTCTCAAACTTCAAACATTCAACATGAAATCATACATTCAACACAGACTAACAACAAAGGCATAAACAAAGAGAATAAACAACTGTAAGCATACCATCCACCATGTGTAAACATAAAACATCATAACACCACGAATTCTGATTCAAAGCTTCATATATTAATTCAAAGCTCCTGTACATGGACTTCTTCTTTACAGCTCTCTTCTTCTTTACAGCTCTCTAGGATGACACTTTAGCATTTTGTTACTTCGTTGCTCCCCTACTTCAGACTTAGGAAGATATTGTAACAACATGCACACATTCCTCTGAACTCCAAATTGGCAAACTCCCAGAGTCCTGCCAGTAATCATGGATCAGGGGGGTTGCTGCATGTCAAAAATGTAGAGACAAAATGTGGCCCAATCTGACGAGTGACACATGTCAAGTTCTAACTGGCACAAAAGTTCCTTGAAAAGAACAGACCAATATGACACGTGGAAAGAATCAAGTGTTTCCACGTCACCCTAGGTGAAGTCAGCAGGCCACATCACTTTGGTGCTTCGTGACTTCGAAACTCCGGGCTTTAGAGGGTTCTTTTACAACACCCTTCAAAACTCTAGAACGCCGAACTTATGAACAAGTCCAAGTTACTCTAGGTGACATCATCATGTCACTACATTCCAACATTCTAGGACTTCGGCTCTTTGAGCTTCGAAATATTTCACACTCACATACTTGATAACTCCCAAATGATGAACTTTCGAATAGTTGTTCCCTGGAGCTTCAGGACTGCGGGGCCCTAGGACTTTGGAAAAATTCTCATCTGCACACTCTTAAACTCTTGTTCGTCGAGCTTCCAACCTCTCGATCAGATCCACGTCACTCCAGGTGATGTCATCATGTCATGTTAGTCTGATGCTTCGGTACTTTGGAGAATTGCATGACAGAGAACATCAAAACACCCAAATGCCAAACTTCCGAACATGTGTTCCTCGGAGCTTCAGGACTTTGGAACTTTGGGATTCGGAGGATTTCACTATTGAGCACCAACCCAACCCTAAAATGACGGATGCCAAAATTCTGAAAACTTGCTAATCTACGGATACATGTCTCCGATAATCGATGGTCCGGATTAGTTCCAGACTTTGGGACTTTAGAGAAAACTCCACCCCACGCAACCACAAACATATTTCCATGAACATCAAATTGCCAAACCACTTCGGGGATCCAACTTTCCACCTTATCCCAAATGATCTATGGTGTAGATCCACTCCTGGACTTCAGAGCTTCAGGGAGTTTGCCTCCTTTTGTCAAAATCTTTAAATTTGTCGAAGCAATGAAGTCCGGAGGACTTGAAGGTTAACCTCCATGCTCCTTTCATAGATCTGACGGTTGTCAATGATCTACCTTCTCCTGAACAAATCAGACAACCCAAATATAAACTTTATGGCCCCAAAACAATTGTTACTGTGGTTTCTTTCCTCTGTTGGCTTTCTCGAATCGTTAAACATCCTGAGATTTCAAGCACAATTGAGGTGTTCTCTTAGCACCTTCTTGGCACTCATGGATGCTCTGAAACTCAAATTTTTTCCATTTAGACAACAATTAATTCGAAATATTTTCATTTAATTTCCACTTATATGGCCCATCCAGGCTCAGTGCTAAAAACCAGAGCTATGATACAAGATTGTAGCATACCCCGAGCTTCCCTGGCTGGGGTCATGCCACCATTACTACTTTTGTTGTTTCTGATAACCCAAAATGCAACACACCTAGGCTTATCCCTGCTGGTTTGTGCCACACACATTAACTCTTGCAGAACTTAATTACATTGTAACATACCCAGCCTACCCAGATTGGGTCATGCCATGCAAAACTTACAATAATTTCATCTGTATATAAATATAGCTTTAAACAGACAACATATTCTGCTTATACACAGATTAATGCAGAAATAAAAATAAGCCTATACATACAACATATACAGGAAATAATCATAAATATAATACATGTACAAATACAAAACATGCAATTGAACACATAGTTGATATTTATATTTTTATAGAAGACCACCAATTGGGTGCATACCTTCCACGATCCTCCCAGCCTTAGACCACGTTTATAATCACTCTTAGTAGTGGGTCACCCCCAAGATGGGACTAAACTACACCTGGGTAAAGGGATTCCTAGGCTAGGCTGGGACAACAAGAATTTACATAGTCAATTTGAAGGATTTCGTCCCATGGTCCAACTCACACTACCAACCTATAGCCTCTCATTACCCACATGCATGTCCCACCCCATGAAGTGAGCCCCTTCTCTGCTCAACAGTACTTCGGCTGCCCCACTTCCCTTTTGTTATTGCTCTGTAAATTCCTAGAGGTTGTCAGGGTAGAAGAAATTTGCTAGGGGTAACT
Source organism: Picea glauca (assembly GCA_000966675.3). Lineage (NCBI taxonomy): Eukaryota > Viridiplantae > Streptophyta > Pinopsida > Pinales > Pinaceae > Picea > Picea glauca. The sequence continues at coordinate 744,551 of JZKD02S2307343.1, forward strand.
TTATCCAACCACTTCGAAACTGGAATCTAGCCCTTCCAGTTTCAGAGAGGGATCTCTCTGTAAGATTTAGATATGTTTTAACTTTGAGATATTAGGCTAGTTAAGTAGAATAAGATTGAATGGTTTGTTTTTTGTAAAGTTGGCTGAAATAGGGTTTACGCATCCATTGGGCTATGGGGTGTGTATTATAAGGATAGAGATCTAAATAGGAATTAAAAGATTCTTTTCATAGGGAAATGTAGTGCATTCATTGGATTCTTTGGTAGTAAATTGATGGATAGCAGACAAGATGAGAATATCAATTAAAGTAAAGAAGCATTTAAGAATTTCTTCACTATAACATCAAAAGATAAACATTTAGATATTTAAAGTCGGAGACAGGGTATACAAAGATAAACCCTGCAACATACGCTACTTTTAAAAGATCAGATCAGAAAACAATATGACGACTGAGCGAGAAAAACATTTAACACTGAAAAATAAACATCACCAATGAATAACACGCGAGAATGCTATGAAACATCCCTTTGTATTAATGGAAGATCTCTTGATAAACAATTACAGTCTTTATGGCTTACAGGGTGTTAGTAACATTTCTTGTCCGGGGCACAAAAGTATTCAGGTCTGCAATTGGCGCGATGAGCACCAAGCGTAGCTCACAGAAGAAATCTATTTCAGGCTTAAATCAAGGGAGTGAGCAGTCTGATTTTGACGATCAGGATTCACCCAAAGGGACAGATTAACGGTTGGCGGTAAATCACGGTTATCAAAGTTGCGCCGAGGTTAGTGCAATGGATAGCGCTCATATTTTGTGCAGGAATGGATGGCAGTCGGTCATCCCAAAGGACGCGTGGAACGAGATCTGGTCACGTCGGCTTTTCGACAGTCGCGAGTTCAAAGGGTGAAGGTTTTATGTCGTTGTACATCTCGAAACCCTGAACCCCGAAGTGCTGATAGTGCCCAAAGTCGGGCCCACAGTATCAATGGGATGTCTCAACCGTCCATCTGAAACGGACACCTGGTGCGCGATTAGGCTCCCTGCCTTTTCGCCCATCGTGGTTTCAAAGCAACGATGGCGTCTAGGACCTAGGGCCCACTGTAGCGTTGGATGAGTTTAGGACTGTCGGATTTGAAGGACACGTGGCGCCCAATTGAGCCATCTCAGCGTTTCTCCCATCGCAACTATGATATGCACAGATCAGCTCCTTCCTATTCACAAACGCCAAAAGCTCCTATGATAATAAAAGCAGGGTCACAGCCCGTGGTCACCGGAAAATTAAGAGATGTGTAAAAAGGGTCAAAGGCGTTGGTTTCCAGTCACAGAGAGGCTCATCATGACCTCCATGTGCCATCTGATGCGACCGTGATCCTGTTTTTCACTTGGAGTAAATGAAGATGAGAACGGGTGGTTGAAACCTCCCTTCATTCATTAAGTCTGGGGAATGGGGGGTCTGGCAAGAGGTCTTCTCGAAGAGGCCCTATGTACTGATTTTTCCAAAGAGACCATGCCAAATTCCTCGACTAGACAGAGAAGTCTACACACGCTAGCCCAACACTTAATGGCCCAGCTACCCTCCTTGCAGGAGCCATGCGTAGTTAAGATGGCGCTTGAAGAAAGATATCAGTACGAATTTGACTGAAGGGACACCAAACCTTGGGTTACTGGGCACGCCTCTGTGAAGTGAATTATCCTGAGTATATAGACTCAGTCTTTGTATCTTGTAATCTATCGATGGTTGAGCAAAGCTCCCGATTGTAAAGTTTTGATGAAGCGCTGGTCGCTTTGGTTAATGTATAAGACATTCGAGACTTCTTACTTTATGGATGTCATCCTCTTTCCCATTTCTTTGTTTACTGTGTTAGAACAGCTTGGAATTGGAGGATCCAGTCGAGTCGTAGCTATTATAGGATGATGTAGGTTGGATCACTGTAATAGTTACATTGTTTCTAATCGGTTCCTGTGATTTTCTTAACGCTGAAAAACTTGGAATTGGAGGATCTAGTCAAGTCATTCCTCAACTCTTTGAAGCTCTGGAACAAGAGGATCTTGGCTCTTGAGTTTTTCATCCCTAAGCTTCCGAAGGCCTGGCGCCTGAGGAAGTCTTGCTCACCCTTCTCACAAGTCTTCCATCTACCACCCTTTAATCCACTTACTGACAAAAGTTGGATCAAGACCTCCCTTGCTATTTACATACCAGGCCCGGTTTCCTGATTTAAAGCTGTATTTTCTTGAGTCTTTACCCATTCGATCACCCCATTAAATAATCGTGACATAAAACTGATGGGCGTTGGGCTCTGCTCCTGCAAGCAATCCAGGGGTGACTTTTGATGCTAACATTTCTGGTGACATTGCCGGGGACGAAGTTGAAAATTTTCCCCAGGATTGAACGACATTGAGCCTCTGATTTTGAAGGTGCATCGGGTATTAGAGCCTTTGAAGAATTCTACTGTGCACTTGGTGACTCCATTGTGATGACCCCACTATGGCAAACCTACCATGTTAATTGTGGCTTTCAGAGGTAAACACACGCGGTCTCATCCACAACTACCTCTAGATACACCTGAAACTGATCCAGAGGTGGTTCTCAGGAAAGGAAAGGCCCCTGAAGAAGAAGCTTCCACCATCGAACCAGGTAATCCGCCATCTCCTTTCATGGGAACTCCATTTTCGCCTCCTCAGCTTCTTAATAGACCTCTTTCTGAGGTTTCCCATTTCCTGAATTTTGGGAGTGTTCCTGCTGAGTTTTCCCCTCCTGGTCTGGGATTGGAGGGAGAAATCCTTGTCACTCTCCTCTCCTATGAAGTTGTACCTTGGCGTAGACCCAGGAATACAGACGATTTCCCCACTCCTATGTTTACTAGTCCTCCTCTTGTTACTGTTACTACTCCTGCACAAAGAGGAGCACTTGCCAACTTGAGCTTGTTAGCCTTCTCCTTAAATCCCCTCTTGTTTCCCACTCCACTTCAAGACTCATTCCCAGTAGCCCCTTCACGAACTCCTTCTCCTCCAAGCTCTCCTCCACCTAATATTCCTATGGCTGGTGCTAATCCCCCTCTGAATAGAATGGACGCCATAGTTGTTTCCAGATATGCTCCCTTAATCCTACCCCATCCTATGAATCCTCTCCCTGCTGGGGACTACTTGAAGTATATGCCCAAGTTTACTGGGGAAGGAGACATAACTGCAGAAGAGAACCTGGCTGCTTTCTACAGTTATGAAGACAACCTGAACATTGAAAATGAAGATGTCTGGATGAGAGTCTTCGTCCAGAGCCTGGATGGCGAGGTGAGGAAATGGTTTAGAGGATTGGCCCCCGAATCTATTGCTGGGATCAAAGTCGTGGATAGTGCTTTCCTGAGGCAGTGGGGCGATAGGAAAGATTTCATGTATTACATGATGGAGTTCGAGTCTTTGAAGAAAATGGAAGGAGATTCTATCTTTGACTTCTCCAAAATATTTAATAAGATGTATAATAAAATTCCTTCCGAAATAAAACCCTCAGAAGCCTTGGCCAAAATTTCTTATGCTAGTGCGTTTGGCCCTGATTTCTGTCTTTTGTTGAGAGAAAGAAGAGCTAGCTCCTTAGCTCAAATGAAAGATGTGGCCATAGAAGTGGAATCCAATGTATTAGCAGCTGACAGAATGAGGAACAAGGCCAACGCAGATAGAAGAAAGGGAAGGTCAGAAGCCTTGACTTCTAGCCCATCGGTGCCCCACCCTCAAGTGGATGAATTGACCAGGATGGTGAAGTCTCTATCTGCAGAGATGGATAGAATGAAGGTGGAAGGGAGGCAAGCATACAAGGGCCCCTAAAACGACGAAAAGGGAGGAGGTTTCGGGAGGCCAAACAATATTGCTTCCCCAACTGTGCAAAGGGAGATGGGAAGAGACAGAGAAGACCAGAAGATTCAGGCCCCTTTTCAAAACAATTTTGTGGCCGAAGGGGAAGAAGGGGAAACAGATGAGATGGATCCTGAAATCCATTGCTTTGGGGACACTCCTCCTTTTCCTCATCTCACTCAATCAGCATACGAGGAGTCTCTCATGGAAAGTCAGCTAAATGAACTCAGAAAAGGAGACAAGGCTAGTGGTAGCCAAGGCAGATATGATCTAGCGTTCCAAGAAAAGGACAATAGCGTCTGATGTTCCTGAGCAGTCCACTAGAACATAGAAACCTACTAATGAAGTAGTGGACAGTCACAGAGGTAAGAAGCACCAAGCCCTCTCTCCCATAGTCCAGAATCATGTTCCCAAAATAAGAGAAATCCCAAAGCTTACATCGTCTTTTAATCTCAAGCATGAAATTCAAAAGATCAGAATTCTTGTGCCCCTAACCGAATTGATTAAACATGAAGGGTTCAAGAAACGCTTCTTTGATATTTTACAGTCTGAGGTCTCTAGCCTTCCCACAGACTCCATCAATTTGCAAGATGAAAAGCCTGCAGTCATTCTAGGTCCTATGGTAGAAGACAAGAATGACTCATCCCCTCCCTTCTACACTTCCTTGAACATACATGACAAAGTACTACACAACTACTTAATGGATTCGGGGGCTTCTCACAACTTCATGCCGAAAACTGTTATGGAAGAGTTAGGGCTAGAAGTCACTCGAGCCTATCATGACCTCTATTCCTTTGACTCCAGAAAATTTCAGTGTCTAGGAGTTATCAAAGACCTGGTTGTGACCTTGTTTCAGTTGCCTATGAAAAGTGTAGTCATGGATGTTGTAGTGGCCGATGTCCCCCCCAAGTTCGGTATGTTGTTATCAAGAACTTGGATAAAAAGACTGGGGGGAACCTTGCATATGGACCTCACATATGCTACTATCCCATTGTTTGGAGGGGAGCATAGAAGACTATACAGAGAAGCCCAACTGGCCTATATAATCAGTGATGAGGCCAACCCTACCAACCATCCCATTTTTTCTTTAGACAATGATTTAGGTTCCAGTGTGCTACAACTCACCAACGCTCTTGAACCTCCTCTTAAACTCAGAAATCAGCCCACCATTTCCCCTAAATTTCCTCCCTCTGTCACCCCCATCTGGAAAATGTTCTTTGATGGAGCCTCTTCCAAGGAAGGCGCTGGTGCTGGGGTATTTTTTGTATCACCTGCTCAGGAAACCATATCTTTGTCATACAAATTAGAATTTGAAGCTACCAACAATGTGGCAGAGTATGAAGCTCTTATCGTAGGATTAAGAGCTGCGAAGGAAATGGGAATTTAGGAGGAAGTAGTGTTCGGTGATTCAAAGTTGGTGGTCCAACAGATCAGAAACGCTTATCAAGCTAAACATCCTCGACTCATAAGCTACATAAATGAGTTGTGGGACCTAGTTGACAGTTTCTTTTTGGCATTCAACATTTCTTTCGTCCCAAGAGAGAAAAACACGGTGGCAGATTCCTTGGCTACATCAGCAAGTAATTTCAAAGTACCCTTGCCGCCCAAATTCAGATATGATGTGGAAGTAAAATACAAACCCTCCATACCTGACAACGTCAAACATTGGAAGGTATTTGAGGATGATCTCGAGATCAAGAAATTCTTGGAGACTATCGAAGAGTTTTCAGAGATGCATATCGACCAAGATTCTGTCTCTGAAGAAGGGCTTGATGGGGGTAAGTTGCTGAGTAGAATAGCAAAGCATGACATTGTGAAGCTCCCCAACAACTACATTCCAAGGGGACTGGTTCCTTTGGAAAGGATTTTTGATAGAAATGATGTGTCGTTAAAGGGGGAAATCTCGGAGGATGACGTTGGTACCGTTCAGTGCAACATTGGCACCGAGAGTGAGCCCAAGTTTGTCAAATTGTCAAGAAGTCTGACAAAGGAGCAGAGGTCTGAATACATTGGAGTCTTGAAGGAATTTGTTGATGTTTTCGCCTGGACCTATGAAGACCTCAAAACCTATGACACCTCTGTCATCGAGCATAAAATCCCGTTGAAAGGAGAGGCAAAGATATTCAGGCAGAAGCTGAGACAGATCAATCCTATGTTGTTGCCTATCATGGAGAGAGAAGTGAAGAGGTTGTTTCAAGCTTAAATCATTGTACCACTGAGATATTCAGAGTGGGTAGCCAACTTGGTACCAGTAAGGAAGAAGAATGGAGAAATCAGACTCTGTGTAGACTTCAGAAATCTGACCAGGAGCTCACGAAAGGATAACTACCCCTTACCAAAGATGGAACATATACTGCAGAGGGTAACACGAGCATCCAGGATGTCTATGATCGATGGTTTCTCTTGCTACAATCAAGTCTTTGTTCTTCCCGAGGACAGGGAAAAGACAACATTCACCACTCCATGGGGCACATTCATGTATGCCAAGATGCCGTTTGGATTAATGAATGCAGGGGCAACGTTCCAGCATGCCATGGACATAGCTTTCGTCAGGGAAAAGGATAAATTTTTGGTCATCTATCTAGATGACATCACAGTGTTTTCAAAGTCTGATAAAGAACACTATTGTAATCTCAGGAAGGTTTTCCTGAAATGCAGGAATTTTGGCATTTCATTAAACCCCGAGAAATCTCTGTTCGCCATGCAGGAGGGAAAATTACTAGGCCACATAGTATCAACGGAAGGAGTCAGGATTGACCCTAGAAGAGTTGAGGCAATACAAGCCTTATCATTCCCGAGGTCCAAGAAGGAGGTCCAATCTTTCCTTGGCAAGATTAATTTTCTAAGGAGGTTTGTGCCTAACTTTGCTGAGGAGGTAAAACTTATAACAATCATGTTAAGAAAAGGAAATGAAGTAAGGTGGACTTCTGAATCATGACATTCCTTTGAGAAAATAAATAAGGCCTTGACATAAGCCACTGTGCTTATTAGCCCTGACTACTCAAAGGATTTCCTTATTTTCTCCTTCGCCTCACTTGACACGGTGACTGTTGTCTTGTTACAGACAAACAAAGTTGGACTTGAGCAGCCTATCGCCTATTTTAGCTGAGCATTGAGGGATGCCGAAGTCAAGTATGACGCTATGGAGAAGCAGGCCTATGCCCTAGTAAAATCTCTCAAGGAATTTAGAGTCTATGTCCTGCAGTAAAAAATCATCGCTTATGTCCCCTCAGCTGCTGTTAAAGACATTCTTATCCAGCCTGACATAGACGAGAGAAGGAGTAAGTGGATAGCCAGGATTCTGGAATTTGACCTGGAAATAAAGCCTACCAAATTGATCAAAGGTCAGGGCTTAGCCAAGCTGTTGGCTGAAGCCAATTGCCAAGCTTTGGGGATATGTTTCATCAACGAATGCTCAGGAATTCAGTAGGGTCAGCTGTCTAAAAGAGACCCTCAAAGGGATCCCCCATTTGCTCGATGTCCTTGGTATAAGGATGTCATATACTTTCTGCAAGAGTTGCGACCTCCAGATGGTCTGCAAAGAAACAAAGCAAGAGATCTGAAGCTCAAGGCAGTCGGATACTGCCTTATCGATCAAATTTTATATTGGAAAGACCCCCTAGGGGTGCTTTTAAAATGCATGAGTTCAAAAGAGGCCAACAAAATCATGGTTGAATTTCACAGCGGCCTATGTGGAGGGCACCATTTTTGGAAGGCCACAACCCACAAAATTCTCAGAGCCGGGTACTATTGGCCCACCTTGTTCATTGATGTCCACAGAGGAGTTAGAACCTGTATCCAATGTCAAAGATTTGGAGGAAAACAATAGCTCAAGTCTCTGCCTTTATAGTCTGTAGTTGTTTTGGGACCTTTCCAACAATGGGGCCTAGATTTTATTGGAGAAATCCACCATGCTTCCAGTGGGCAACACAGATGGATCCTGACTTCCACAGACTTCTTTACCAAGTGGATTGAAGCTATCCCCACCAGGAGTGCTTCCCACAAGGTAATTATTGGATTCCTGGAAGACCTCATCACAAGATTTAGTTGCCTAAGAAAGATTGTTACAGATAACACAACCTCATTCAAAGCCAAACCGTTGGTTAAGTTTTGTGAGCAATTTGGAATCAAGCTGATTCACTCCACTCCGCACTATCCCCAGGGAAATGGTTTAGTAGAATCCTCCAACAAAAGTCTCATAAGGATCATCAAAATATTATTGGAGGACAACAAAAAGGCTTGGAATTCGAAGCTGAAATTCGCTCTATGGGCCGATCGGGTGACTACAAAGAGATCTATAGGCATTTCCCCTTTCCAGTTAGTTTATGGAGCAGAAGTTGTCTTCCCTTCTCAGCTGGTCATTCTCGTAGCGAAATTCTTCCAGGATTATCAAGAAGAGCCCAATGACATGGTCACAAGGATTCATCAACTGATAGAAGTCTAGCAGGCCAGAGAGCTAGTAATGATCAGAATTCAGCACCATCAGCAGGCAATCAAGCAAGTTTTTGATCAAAGGGCCAAGAAGGAGGAGTTCCAGATAGGAGACGTGGTACTGAAATGGGATGCTCCAAAGCAGGACAAGGGAAAACACGGCAAACACGTACAAGGGCCTTTCAAAATATCTGAGGTTTTCTCGAATAACACGTACAGGTTGCAAGATTTGGAGGGTGAAGAAGTTTTCAGCAGCCCAGTAAATGGGCATTTTCTTAAAAAATGTTTTGTCTGAGCCTTTGGTGGCTCCTATGTTTTGTAAATAGTGTCTTTTCTGTTATTTGTTTTTACTTTTATTGTCTCAGCTTAGTAAACGACTCCATATCCCAACAACAAGGCACTGGAACTGCAAAATGAGTCCTTAGAGCATCACAGGGACGACTCTATCCCCCATGGAGCCTAATGCTAGTAACATTTCTTGTCCGGGGTACAAGAGTATTCAGGTCTGCAATTGGCGCGATGAGCGCCGAGCGCAGCTCATAGAAGAAATATATTTTGGGCTTAAATCAAGCGAGCGAGTAGTTTGATTTTGATGATCAGGATTCACCCAAAGGGACAGATCAACGATTGGCGAGAAATCGCGGTTAGCGAAGTTGCGCCGAGGTTAGTGCAATGGATAGCGCTCATATTTTGTGCAGGAATGGATGGCAGCCGTTCATCCCAAAGGACGCGTGGCACGGGATCTGGTCACGTCGGCTTTTCGGTAGTCGCGGGTTCAAAGGGTTAAGGTTTTATGTCGTTGTACATCTCGAAACCCCGAACCCTGAAGTGCCGATAGCGCCCAAAGTCGGGCCCACAATATCAAGGGGCAGTCTCAGCCGTCCATCTGAAACGGACACCTGGCGCACAATTAGGCTCCCCTCCTTTTCGCCCATCACGGTTTCAAAGCACAGGGAGCAACTCCCTCATATCCCCGATGCGCGAAGTAACGAGAGTGTCCAGGACCTGGGGCCCACTACAACATCGGATGAGTTTAGGACCGTTGGATTTGAAGGATGCGTGGCGCCCAATTGAGCCATCTCGACATTTCACCGATCACAACTATGATATGCAAGGATCAGCTCCTTCCTATTCGCGAATGCCGAAAGCACCTATGAGAATAAAAGTAGGGTCACATCCCGTGATCACTAGAAAAAAAAGAGCTGTGTAAAAAGGGTCAAAGGCATCGGGTTCCAGTCACAGAGAGGCTCATCGTGACCTCCGTGCGCCATTTGATGCGACCGCGATCCTGGTTTTCGCTTGGAGTAAATGAATATGAGAACGGGTGGTTGAAACCTCCCTTCATTCATTAAGTGTGGGGAATGGGGGGTCTGGCAAGCGGTCTACTCGAAGAGGCCCTTTGTACTGATTTTTCCAAAGAGACCATGCCGAAGTCCTCGACTAGACAGAGAAGTCTGCACATGCTAGCCCAGCACTTAATGGCCCAGCTACCCTCCTTGCAAGAGCCATGCGTAGTTAAGATGGCGCTTGAAGAAAGATATCAGTTCGAATTTGACTGAAGGGACACCAAACCTTGGGTGACTGGGCATGCCTCTATGAAGTGAATTTTCTTGAGTATATAGACTCAGTCTTTGTATCTTGTAATCTATCAATGGTTGAGCAAAGCTCCCGATTGTAAAGTTTTGATGAATCGCTGGTCGCTCTGGTTAATGTATAAGGCATTCGAGACTTCTTACTTTATGGATGTCAACCTCTTTCCCATTTCTTTGTTTACTGTGTTAGAACAACTTGGAATTGGAGGATCCAGTCGAGCCATAGCTGTTATAGGATGATGTAGGTTGGATCACTGTAACAGTTACATTGTTTATAATCAGTTCCTGTGATTTTCTTAATGCTGAACGACTTGGAATTGGAGGATCCAGTCGATTCATTCCTCAACTCTTTGAAGCTCTAGACCAAGAGGATCTTGGCTCTTGAGTTTTTCATCCCTAAGCTTCTGAAGGTCTGGCGCCCGAGGCAGTATTGCTCACCCTTCTCACAAGTCTTCCATCTACTACCCTTTAATCCGTTTACTGACAGAAGTTGGATCAAGACCTCCCTTACTATTTACATACCAGGCCCGGTTTCCTGATTTAAAGCTGTATTTTCTTGAGTCTTTACCCATTCGATCACCCCATTAAATAATCGTGACATAAAACTGATGGGCATTGGGCTCTGCTCCTGCAAGAAATCCAGGGGTGACTTCTGACGCTAACACAGGGCGTAAATATCAACCCTTCATACTTCAAAGTTAGAAGTATTTATAATAAAAAATTACATACGATCCTGTCATTAAAGATAAGGACGTGGCAGATTCTAAATTTAACTAACTAACTCAACAAGATACACAAATTCAGGAGTTGTTGATGATGTGTTGAAATCTTCATGCTGATTTTTGGGGAAAACTGTTGGTGAGTCATTTGCACGACTTCGTCTAATCAGATTGCTGACTAGACTTGGACACCTCATCTCCTACTCAATCAGATTGCATAGCTCTTCCCATCGTAGCTGACTGGGAATGATGACTTTGAGTAATCTTTTGTATATTTCATCCATCTCTGTGTACTTGGCAAAATTTGGCTTGATGATGAAAATATACTGGATCTCGTGCTGTATGCTGATGTCTGGTTGCAAAGTTTCTAAGAACGCCTTGCTTGTTATGTTTCCCTGTATTCTCGAAAATTTCAAACTATCTTTGGCCACTGTGGCCAACTTTTGTTTATAATCAGGAAGGATCATTAACTTGTCATTTAGGACCCTTAAGACAGAGAGTCCTTTATTTTTCAGAGCTTCGATTTTGCCGAAAAATATTTGCACTCCTATGTCCATAGTCTAGACTTTCTCTTCCAACTGTAGCATTAGTCCTCCTTTGGTCAGAACCCTCTTGACTTCGAGGATGGTTTCCGTCCTGTCTTCAATATTCAAATCCTCTAACTCTTCCCTGGTTTTGTAATTTAGGAATTTAATGATCCTAGTGGCTTTGTGGGCATTTCTCCTAATTCTCCTCTTATTTTCTCAATAGCATGCCTTCTCCTTTGTACTAGTTCATTTTGCTTGAGCATGATTTGCACCATAGGCCATATTTCATTTATGGATTTGGAGATATCCATCCAGATATTTTCCTTGGCCTCAACAAGTGTCTTGCCTACCACTGTTTGATTTTGAAGCTATTGCAATTCCTATTTGATCTTGTCTGATGTTTGTTTCTCCATGGAGTAGCTGGTTTGGTAAGAAAACTTAAGTTCTTGAAGGTCCTCAACCTCCTTTTTAAGTCTGCTAATTTCCGTCTCTTGCAATTTCATCTCCCCCATGGATTTTGCTAGTTCTATTGTCTTTTCCAGAGCTGCCAGTGGAGTTGTTGAGGGAATTTCTATTGTAGATGCTGTGCTTACTCCTGTGAGTGGAACTGGGCTCAATGGAATGACCTCCATAGGCATTGATTGTTCCTTTTCCTTCACTAACCTTTCTAGTTCTTCTTCCATCTCTTTCAACTATGCGTTCTACTCCATGATCAACTTGAGCATCTCCTCCTTCTCACCTTTTGTCTCAACTATCTCCTTTGTCTGTGTATCTTCCATTGGTGACAGTTTTAGCTGTTTCCTGAGAGATGCTATATCATCATTTTTCTTTTTAAGAATCTCCTCGACTACTTTCACATTCGAGGGGTCATACTTGATCTTGAGGACCAATTCTTCCAATGTTTTAATTATGTTATCCTTTGCAAAGGATGATATCTTTTCTGAATTTAGTTGTGTTTGAACATTGCTCAAAGAGACTTGTAGTTTAGCAGTCGTAGTAGAAGCATTTTCCAAAGTGGAGAAAATCATTTCTCCAGTTTTCCTGTGCAGATCCATTTGATCGGCCGGGTGCACATCTTTGGTGTGGAAATTGAACGTTTCCCTTTTGTAATCAGTAATTTCCTTTGGGTCGGGCACCTGTGCCTGCAGAAAAGTCATGTGCATTCTACCCTTCTCTGTATCAAATGTAGACAACAGTTTGTGTTGTGCCATTGATGTCTGTTTCCAAAACTGAGCATAAATACTGTTGGTTAGCATCTGATTCCTCTTCTTGATCTGGTCATATTTCTCAAAACTACTCAACTTTGGTCCTTCTTTATTCAGTTGGTCAACTAGTGAAGTATCTGTCGGCTTATTGGATGGAACTGTAGACATGATCTGCTTGTTGCTTGTGATAAGAGGTGACTGATCACCTTTCATAGTCATAGTGGATTGGGTTTCCTTTTCACTAGCCGTGTCAGTTGTATGACTGGATTTTGGCCTTTTGGTATGTAATTGGAAAACTTCAGCCAAGACTTCGGTGACAGAAGGTGAAGTATCCTTCTTGGGTATTTTCTCCTTTGGAGCCTATGGTGTGGTTGTTTGAGAGATAGTAACTGAAGGGTCCTACTATTCTATCTCTTCCAAAGTGTTTGTCTCCCACTTCGTTTGATTCACGAACCTTTCTATCTCGGGCTTGGGTATATGAACATATGGAACATTTTTATTCTTAACCCTCATCTCTAAAATTATCCTCCACGGATCATAGTGCCATAGGAAACTAACTTCCAACATCATTTCTTTCAAAAGTTTGTTTGCCTCTTCCCCGACGCCTCATCTATTTCAGATAAAAGACCCTATTTGCCCTTTAATTCTGGCCTGTTGTTTCTTCTTCAGAGACACAAAGTGTATGCCGTCTGATTTTAGCATTTGTCTTATGTACTCTAGGGAAACTATCCTCATGGGTAAATACTTGGGTAGTTTGTATGGAGCTAACTTGCATACATATACTTTGATCTCAGTGTGATTTTGGTAAAGATACCAATCTCTAGTTTTTACAAGGTATGAGAGGTGTAAGATCCTCTGAATATCCTCATTTATTCTTGGTTCTGGTCTGCCATTGAGCATGCTCACCACTGGGTGGTAGAATTTCTTGATAAACTGTTTGAAAATGAACTCTGTGGAATTTTGTCTAAGCAGTGAAGTCCAATATGTTACCGCTTGCGGCTTCCCTCTCTTGTCCATTTTCTGCATCGAGAAATAGAACCTGTCTGCTTGAAATAAGATGGACATGTAAGCCAGTATGGAGGAATACTGGAACATGCCCTCTGTAGAAAATTTTGAAAGGTGCTCATGAATACTCTCCGCCAGGAAAGTACTATAGTCGAACTGAGTGGTGGGCCTTTCCTCTGTAGAGAAAATGGACCGAAAACCGAATATAGGTTCATCCACCCATTCATCTGAAAAATAACCTAGTAGAGAACAGAACGATGAAATGACTTGGTTTCCCTTTTCTGAGAACAGGGAGGAAGAATATGGGGGATTTGACTTGGGGAGCTGAGCATCCTGTGGGAGGAAAAGCTCAAAAATCTGGGCTCTCTGAGGGAAATATAGTTTCTGGCATAACTCGGTTATGATTTCAAGATTAAAAGGGGAGGCAGATTCAGTTCTGGGTATCTGCATCATCTAATCAATGGCCTCTGGTGTGATGAAGAACAGAGTTTCTCCCGATGACGATACTATTCTTCTCTGGTCGGGGAGGTAATGAGCCTGGAATTTGAGCACAAATTCAGGGAAATGATGGACCTGGGAGAAACAATATAGAGGACGATTGGACTCCTAGAGCCCAATTTCATTGCTCTGATCTAAGAAAGTGTCTTTGAGCCATGAATGCAAATCCGCGAAGTCAAATTCACACCTTGTATCTGAGATTAGATGATCTTTGTTGGCCAATGGGATCCTGTTGAGGTCGACAGGAGGTGGGAGGAAAGGAGTTTCCTCATCTTCTTCTTTCTTGGATTTTGGCACCATCGCTATGAAAAGTACCTACAATTCAAACAAAAAGGTTAGTGGGAATGGCTGTGGTTTTGGGCTGCTGGCTGAATCAGAGAGAGGACAAGGAAAAGATTTCTGGTGTGAGGATAATATGAGAAATGGGTGAATGAGGAGAAGGGTTAGTTTTGAGCAAAAAGATACATGTTGGGTGCGGGGGACAGATCAACAGGCTAATGGATAAGTTAGCCTG
>JZKD02S2307343.1:759650-774201 GCA_000966675.3 Picea glauca
TATAGGGTTATAAAAACGACTCCACTTGGGGATGGCACTCTCCTTGTGAAGTGCCAAGAATCCTGCTTTCGGATGTTCTGAAAAATTTCTCCATAGTTTCTTTTGTTGTTTGATTTTTTTTATTTTTGAAAATTTTGATGACAATGTTCAGTGGCTTAGGGCCTTATCTGTGGGCTTCAACCATTTGATCAAAGTAATCCACTCAAAAACTTGTAAGCAAAAGGAAATGGTTTGTACAATGGAAAAGTGTGACTGAAGGCCTTTATTGAGGGCGTGAATAGTGTTTAAGAATTCTACCATTCATAGGTCCTTCTGACAGATTGGTCCCATCACTGTTGTTGATCATAAAAACATTATTTCCTCTAAATGCTTGAATCATGTAAGGCCCCTTCCATAGACTTTCGAACATGCCATGCTTCCCCTTATTTTCATTTCTAGCATCCCACCTCAGAACCAGATCACCTAGCTCAAAGTCATCTTCTTTAGTTCTTTTATCAAATATCTTTTTTATGCTCTCCTGGACAACCTGAGTTTTGTTGTATACTTCTTATCTAGATTGCTACAAATGGATCATCTGGTTTATCCTTCTTTGGGAGTCGTTCGACTCGTCTTGCATCTCTTGTAGAAGTTTCATGACGGGAACACCTAAAGAGGTAGGAAAAACTGCTTCAGTGCCATAGACCAACTGATATGGAGACATACCAATTGACCTCTTAGTGGTCAGTCTGTCAGCCCAAAGTGCGAAAACCAACTTATTATGCCATGACCTTTTGTTTTCTTGTAGTGTCTTCTTAATAATGTTCACCAGGGTTTTATTGGATGACTTAGCCAACCCATTTCCCTGAGGGTAATAAGTTGTGGAGTGTCCCAAAGTGATATGATATTGGCTGCAAAAATTTATGAGCTTCTTAGATCAGAAAGCAGTTGCATTGTCGGCTATGATTTTTCTTGGACACTCAAAGCGAGACAAGATATTATTTTCTAGAAATTTAATAATGACAAAATCGGTAGCTTGCCTTCTTGGTACAACTTCAATCCATTTTGTGAAATAGTCTATGGTAGTAAGAATACATTTGTGCTGGACCGAAGAGGGAGGATGTATCTCTTCGATAAAGTCTAATCCCCATTGCTAGAAAGGAGCTTCAATAGAGATGGGTTTCAGGGGCAAATGAAGGAGCTTCTTTTTTCCCTCGAACACTAGACATTTATGGCACAAAGTCACTTTCTTATGCACATCAATGAATGGTGTAGGCCAGTAAAACCCATCTCTGAGGATTTTATTAGCTGTGGCCTTTCAACTTAGGTGACCACTCATCTGAGATGTTGTAAGTGCTCTTCGTCGGATTGGGAATAAACAGTTACGTCATCTAGATAAATGACAATAAATATGCCAAGATCATCCACAAAAGCGATGTCCATCTCTGTTTATAAAGTGGCCCCAGCGTTCATCAAACCGAAGGGCATTTTCATGTACATGAAGGTTCCCCAAGGTGTTGTGAAGGTTGCTTTCTCCTGATCATCTGGGTGAACGAGAACCTAGTTATAGCTTGAGAAACCATCTAGTAAGGTGATTCGGCTGGATCCAACTACCTTTTGCAATATGTGGTCTATTTTTGGCAATGGGTAGTTGTCTTTTAGGGAAACCTTGTTCAGGTTTCGGAAATCAATGCAAAGCCTGATTTCTCCGGTTTTCTTTTGGGTCGGAACCAGATTTGAAACCCATTTGGAAAATCCTAAGGGAACTATGATTTCAGCATCATAGATCTTTTTGATTTCTTTTTCTATCATGGGAATTAACTTGGGATTGATTCTCTTAAGTTTATGTTTGAAAGGTTTTTGTTCTTCTTTTATCGGGATCCTATGCTGTATGATGCTTGTGTCGTAAGATTTTAAATCTTCATAAACCCAGGAAAACACGTCTACATATTCTTTGAAAAGTTCAATGTATTTGAGTTTCTGCTCCCGGGGTAAATATTTGGAAAGTTTTACCATCTTGGGTTTCTCCTCTATCCCTATGTTACATTCCTCAACCTCTTTACCACTGGCTTCAATTTTGGGTTTTTTCGCCACATCATTAAAATCAAACAGGGCTTCTAATGTAACTAAACCCGTAGGTAACACATTATTCTTTAAGTGAAAAACATCAGAATCTACCACATCTTCACTTAATTCTTCTGAATCCATTTTATTTACACGGTGATTCCCAAAAACATATTTATTTACATCTTCATCATCATTTTCTAAGTCTATATTTGTACACTCGAAATCATTTTTACATTGCAGAAAATCTTCAATTTGATCGTCGTTCCCAAATACCTGCCAGTATCTGATGTAGTCTGGGACAGTCGGTCTACACTTCACCTCTACTATGTATGGGCGAGTGGAATGAAAAGGTATATTGCTTGTATCTTCTGACGTAGCTAACCCATCTTCTAAATTGTTCTGTCCCCTGGGCATCACCTGCAAATCGATTTATGTGAAACATTGAAGGGCATCCAAAACAACATTCCTATAAGCTCTAAGCCTAGGATGTTTTATTGCATACTCACCTTTAATTTGTTTGATAATTAATTCAGAATCACCTCTTACCATGATTTGTTTGGCACCAACCTTCTTCGGTAGTTTCAGACTGAGAATCAAAGCTTCGTACTCGACTATGTTGTTAGTGCATTGAAAATTCATTTTGTAAGAATGACTCTCTGAATACCTTGATTTGTTATTGTGCAACCAAAATCCTTCTCCAGCTCCCTCTTTTCTCACAGCTCCATCGAAGTCCATGCTCCAGAACTCTGCTGGCAGTTCTTCACTTATTACAATTTCCTTTCCTTTCCCTCAGTGATTTCTTGGCCTTCTTTCGGATCAAGTGTATCTTCTTCCAGTTGAGCGATTTGTTCTTTCATATCGTCGTCATTATACAGGATGAAGGAATCCATATCAAAGTGTGCAGAGTATAGAGGGTAGTTATGTGGCTTTTCTTGGCTGCTGACCATATATTTCTTCAACGTCTCTCTGTACAGTCTTCTCTGTTGTTCGAATATTGGGATAGTGGCATACGACATATCCAACTACAAAGTGCCTTTCAGCTTGCCCCCCCAAGACCTAGACAACAACATACCATATTTAGGGGGGATATCCATGACCACAACATCCATAACCATGTTTTTTGCTGGAATCTAAACTAGGGTGATACATAAGTCTTTGATCAACCCGATACATCTGACTTTACTAGAGTCAAAAAAGTGCAAATATTTGTAGGGTTTGGTGACCTCGAGTTCCAACTTTTCCATCACTGCTTTAGGCATCAGGTTGTGAGAAGCACCCGAATCTAACATAGCATTGTGTAGAATCAGGTCGTGTATATTAAGGTTGATGTAAAAAGGAGCGATAGCACTGGTGTCCATCTGGCCATCAACTTCAGGGCCAAATAGGAGTTCAGGTTGATCATCGGTAAGATTTACTGTGTCTGAATGATTTGTTGATCCAACAGTCAAGGCCTTCGTGCCTATCTCTGGCTTGATGCTTAGCGCTTTGATCACCTGTGATTGGTAAGCGTTCTTACTCATCATCTTGGAAAGGGGAATGGGAATCTTCAATTTGACTAATTCCCCTTCAAGGATGAAAGTAGTGGGTTCTCTGCTTAGGCTCAACAATTATGATCTATCTACCATAGTTTTCTAAGCAGAAGTACTTGGTTGACTAGTTGATGAAACCTCAGTCTGCGTTGATCTTTGTAAAATGGTAGGGTTTCTTTTTGTGGGAGATTCAACATTTCCTTTCTCAGGGATCTTCTTGGTAGAAGGATTTGAGGTCTTCTTGGTTTCGACTGTTTTCTTCGTTTCAGTTACCTTCTTTGGGGGATTTTCATTTGTCTTTTTTCTCCTCAGATTGTACTTCCTATGTACCTCTATAATGGAGTTTTCAAATGCCCGATGTACTGTTTTCTCTGCTTCCTCATTTAACTTTGTTTGAGAAAGAAGGAAAAGTTCTTGCTCTTCCCGAGTGAGGAAAATGGCTTTGTCGTCGTGAACGTCCATGAGGTTTATATGCGTGTCATCTAATTCTTCAATTGTTTCCTCACCTTCATCAGCATAATTTTCCTGTAGGGGTGGTTTGATCTGTTGATTAGGACCCCTTTGTTCCCTTTGATCCCTAGGATCTCTCTGCCTGATTTGAGGAGGATTTATTCTGAAGTTTGGATTCCGAATTTGTGGAGCATCTTGGTTCTCTCTAAGAGGATTTCTTTCGGCTATAGTAAGTCTCTCCATCATTCTTTCCATTTATCTAGTTAAGGAATACATTTTGGCATCAGAAGAGGATGTGGTAGGTTCCTCTTTAATCATGAATCTCCTTTCCATCCTCTACCATGCCCTTCTGGCTAACAGGTTGGCCTCTACACTTACTTCAGTTTTCTACATGTCCTCCAGAGTGGTAGAGTTTTTTTCCCTTAATTGATATGACATATCAGCGTCGAAACCGTCAGGGAATTTTATCAATGCCAAACCTTATGGGGGTTTGATATCGGCTGGAATCGCATTGTACAGATTGTTGAAGTGGGTGCAGTAGTGTTGTATTGTCTCTCCTTGGTTCCTTCTGATGTTTTCGTATTCTGACAAGATTTGGAGAGGATTTTTCATTACCTCCCATCTATCCAGAAAACTTCTTTGAAACGTGGTAAGGTCGACCATAGAAGCAGCACGCAAGCCTTTGTACCATTTCTTAACGTCCCCAGTCAGAATCTGCACAAATAGTCTCATTTGAATGTGAGCTTCATCCACTTCCTGCAAGTCAAAATAGTCATTCATTTTATCAACATGTTGTTGTGCGTTCAAGGGCCTAGTACCATCGAACTGTGGAAGTCTTGTTTGATAGTCCTGGGGCATAGCGTGTAAAGGTGCAGCCAACACCAAATGAGAATATCTAGCTGCCATGATAGGTGGAGGAGGTGAGACAACAACCTGGATGATGGGTGGGGAAGTGAGAGAAGATGCGGAGGATGAAGGACTAGCTGACACAAAGTGAGCAGGTTGAGGTTTTATAGAAGCTGCAGCAATAGTTATGGTAGAAATTTCGACCGACTGCTGGAAGTGGGATTGGTGTAAATCTTGATCGCGATTTTCTACCAAAATTTCTGGCTTGTCAAATTCCTCAAGGAGTCTTTGATCAGGGTCAGCCCTGGGAGATAGTATTTCAAGGGTCCGGTGTTGCAGGATGGTTTGATCTAAAAAGGTTTTAGTCACAAAGCTATCATATTTCGTTCTAAATAGGCTTTGTTCAAAAGTGGTGTCAAACTCAAGATCCTGGAGGGCAACAAGTTTCTCTGGAAGAGAAGGGGACCTGTGAAGGGGACTATGACTCCCTGAACCTTCTGCAATGGTCTTCTTTCTGATTAACTCCTCTGGATTATCAATTGCTACTGCAGGTTCTGGATCTGGGTGAGATCGAGTATAAGCTCTTTTAGGAGCCAAAATTTTAATTTTAATGAATCTAAAATTTCTATGTACAAACTTTTAACAACCTCTCAACATTATCTCTTTATTAGATTTACGATTAGTTCATAAATAAAGTTTTCTTCTAGGGAAAAGAAATCATGGGATTGAAAGTTTGTTCATTTCCCCAGTACAGTTGCCATTATGTTATCACTCTATAAATTCCCAGAGGTTGTTAGGGTAGAAGAAATTTTCCAAAGGTAACTTTATCCAACCACTTCAAAACTAGAATCTAGCCCTGCCAGTTTCAGAGAGGGATCTCTCTGTAAGATTTAGATATGTTTTAACTTTGAGATATTAGGCTAGTTAAGTAGAATAAGATTGAATGGTTTGTTTTTTGTAAAGTTGGTTGAAATAGGGTTTACACATCCATTGGGCTATGGGGTCTGTATTATAAGGATAGAGATCTAAACAGGAATTAAAAGATTCTTTTCACAGGGCAAGGTAATGCATTCATTGGATTCTTTGGCAGTAAAGTGATGGATAGCAGAAAAGACGAGAATATCAATTAAAGTAAAGAAGCATTTAATAATTTCTTCACTGTAACATCAGAAGATAAACATTTAGATCTTTAAAGCTGGAGACAGGGTATACAAAGATAAATCCTGCAACATATGCTACTTTTAAAATATCAGATTAGAAAACAATATGACGACTGAGAGAGAAAAAAATTTAACACAGAAAAATAAACATCACCAATGAATAACACGCAAGAATCCTGTGAAACGTCACTTTGTATTACTGGAATATCTCTTGATAAACAATTACAGTCTTTATGGCTTACAGGGTGTAAATATAAACCCTTCATACTTCAAATTTTGAAGTATTTATAATCAAAAATTACATACGATCCTTTCATTAAAGATCAGGACGTGGAAGATTCTAAATTTAACTAACTAACTCAATAAGATACAAAAATGTAGGAACTATTGATGATGTGTTGAAATCTTCATGCTGATTTCTGGGGAAAACCGTTGGTGAGTCATCTGCACGACTTCATCTGATTGTATTGGTGACTATACTTGGACACCTCATCTCCTACTCGATCAGATTGCATAGCTCTTCCCATCGTAGTTGACTAGGAAGGATGAATTTGAGTAATCTTCTGTATATTTCATCCATCTCTGTGTACTTGGAAAAAGTTGGCTTGACGATGAAAATATACCGGATCTCGTGCTGTATGTTGATGTATGGCTGTAAAGTTTCTAAGAATGCCTTGCTCATTATGTTGCCCTGTATTCCCAAAAAATTTGAACTATATTTGGCCACTGTGGCCAGCTTCTATTTATAATCAGGAAGGGTCATTAACTTGTCATTTAGGACCCTTAAGCCAGGGAGTCCTTTCTTCTGCAAAGCTTCAATTTTGCCAAAAAATCTTTGCACTCCTGTGTCCATAGTCTGGACTTTCTCTTCCAACTGTAGCATTAGTCATCTTTTGGTCAGAACCCTCTTGACTTCGAGGATGGTTTCCATCTTGTCTTCAATATTCAAATCCTCTAACTCTTCCCTGGTTTTGGAATTTAGGAATTTAATGATCTTAGGGGCTTTTGTGGGAATTTCTTCCAGTTCTCCTCTTATTTTCTCAATAGCCTGCCTACTCCTTTGTACTAGTTCGTTTTTATCGAGCATGATTTGCACCATAGGCCATATTTCATTTATGGATTTGGAGATATCCATCCAGATATTTTCCTTGGCCTCAGCAAGTGTCTTGCCTACCACTGTTTTCTTTTGAATCTGTTGCAATTCTTGTTTGAGCTTATCTAATGTTTGTTTCTCCATGGAGTAGATGGTTTGGTAAGAAAACTTAAGTTCCTGAAGGTCCTCAACCTCCTTTTTAAGTCTGCTAATTTATGTCTCTTCCAAGTTCATCTCTCCCATGGATTTTGCTAGTTCTACTGTCTTTTTGAGAGCTGTCAGTGGAGTTGCTGAGGGAATTTCTGCTGTAGATGTTGTTCTTACTCCTGTGAGTGGAACTTCACTCAATGGAATGACCTCCATAGGTGTTGATTGTTCCTTCTCATTCACTAACCTTTATAGTTCTACTTCCATCTCTTTCAACTGTGCATTCTGCTCCATGATCAACTTGAGCATCTCCTCCTTCTCACCTTCTGTCTCAGCTATCTCTTTTGTCTGTGCATCTTCTGTTGGTGGTAGTTTCAGTTGTTTCCTCAAAGATGCTATATCAACATTTTTATTTTTAAGCATCTCTTCGTTTTCTTTCACATTCGAGGGGTCATACCCGATCTTGAGGACCAATTCTTCCAACGTTTTAATTCTGTTATCCTAATTTGCGAAGGATGATATCTTTTCTAACTTTAGCTGTGTCTGGACATTGCTCAAAGAGACTTGTAGTTTAGCAGTCATAGTAGATGAATTTCCAAAGTGGAGAAAATCATTTCTCCAGTTTTCTTGTGCAGATCCATTTGATCAGTCGGCTGCACATCTATGGTGTGGAACTCAAACATTGCCCTTTTGTAATCAATAATTTCCTTTGGGTTGGGCACCTATGCCTGTAGAAAATCCATGTGCATTCTACCCTTCTCTGTATCAAATGCAGACAACACTTTGTGTTGTGTCTTTGATGTCTGTTTCCAAAATTGAGCATAAGTATTGCTGGTGAGCTTTTGATTCCTCTTCTTGATCTGGTCATATTTCTAAAAAATACTCAACTTTGGTCCTCCTTTATTCGGTTGGTCGACTAGTGAAGTATCTGTCGACTTCTTGGACGGAACTGTAGACATGATATGCTTACTGCTTGTGATAAGAGTTGACTGATCACCTTTCATAGTCATAGTGGATTGGGTTTCCTTTTCTCCAGCCATGTCAGTTGTATGACTGGATTTTGGCCTTTCGGTATGTAATTGGAAAAATTCAGTCAAGACTTTTGTGACAGAAGGTGAAGTTTCCTTCCTGGGTCTTTTCTCCTTTGGAGCCCGTGGTGTGGTTGTTTGAGAGATAGTAACTGAAGGTTCTTGTTGTTCTATCTCTTCCAGAGTGTTCGGCTCCCACTTCGTTTGATTCACGAACCTTTCTAACTCGGGCTTAGGTATATGAACATATGGAACATTTTTATTCTTAACCCTCATCTCTGAAATTATCTCGCACGGATCATAGTGCCATAGGAAACTAACTTCGAACTTCATTTCTTTCAAAAGTCTGTCTGCCTCTTTCCCGGTGCCTCGACTATTGCAGTTAAAAGACCCTATTTGCCCTTTAATTATGAGTTGTTGTTTCTTCTTCAGAGACTCAAAGTGTATGTCGTCTGAGTTTATCATTTTTCTTATGTAATCCAGGGCAAATATCCTCACAGGTAAATACTTGGGCAGTTTGTATGGAGCTAACTTGCATCCATATACTCTAATCGCATTGTGATTTTGGTAAATATACCAATCTCCAGATTTTTCAAGGTCTGAGAGGTGTACTATCCTTTGAATCTCCTCATTTATTCTTGCTTTTGGTCTGCCACTGAGCATGCTCACCACTGAGTGGTAGAACTGCTCGTTGAACTATTTGAAACTGAACTCTGTGGAATTCCATCTAAGCAGTGAAGTCCAAGATGTTACCGCTGGTGGTTTCTCGCTTTTTTCCATTTTCTGCATCGAGAAAAAGAACCCGTCCACTTGAAAGAAGATGGACATGTAAACCAGTGTGGAGGAATACCAGAACATGCCCTCTGTAGCAAATTTTGAAATTTGTTCGTGAATACTCTTCGTCGGGAAAGTACTATAGTCGAACTGAGTGGTGGGCCTTTCCTTTGTAAAGAAAATGGACAGAAAACCCAATATAGGTTCATCCACCCATTCGTCTGAAAAATAACCAAGAAGAGAACAGAGCGATGAAATGACTTGGTTTCCCTTTTTTGAGAACAGGGAGGAAGGATACGGGGGATTTGACTTGGGGAGTTGAGCATCCTGTGGGAGGAAAAGCTCAAAAATCTGGGCTCTCTGAGGGAAAGATAGTTTATGGTATAAATCTGTTATGATTTCAAGATTAAAAGGGGAGGCAGATTCAGTTCTGTGTATCTGCATAATTTGACCAATGGCCTCTAGTGTGATGAAGAACAAAGTTTCTCCCGATGACGAGACTATGGTTCTCTGGTCAGGGAGGTAATGAGCCTGGCATTTGAGGGAAAATTCAGGGAAATGATGGTCCTGGGGGAAAAAATATAGAGGAAGATTGGACTCCCAGTGCCCAATTTCATCACTCTGATCTAAGAAAGTGTCTTTGAGCCATGATTGCAAATCCGTGAAGTCAAATTCACACCTTTTATCTGAGATTAGATGATCTTTGTTGGCCAATGGGATCGTGTCGAGGTTGACAGGAGGTGGGAGGAAAGGATTTTCCTCAACATCTGCTTTCTTGGATTTTGGCGCCTTCGCTATGAAAAGTACCTGCAATTCAAAAAAAAAGGTTAGTGGGAATGGATGTGGTTTTGGGTTGCTGGCTGAATCGGAGAGAGGACAAGGAAAAGCTTTCTGGTGTGAGGATAATATGAGTAATGGGAAAATGAGGAGAAGGGTTAGTTTTGAGCAAACGGATACCCATTGGGTGCGGGGGATAGATCAATAGGCTAACATATAATTTAGTCTGTAATAAATGGCCAACGGGTCCTTTGGAGCGTGAGATGGCAGGTAAAAAAATGAGTGACGAGTATGATCAGGTGATGTGGAGGGTGTTGATTGAGGACCAACAATGGTGAAGGGACCTGTGATGGGTGAGAAGGGGGAATGGACTGATAGAGTTATGAGACGGGACCATTAGGAGAAGATAGTGGAAAATGATGTCACGGGACGACAGGGGTATGTTAGAAAAGTGGTAAATGGTAAGTGGTAAAATGGTTTGCGGTAAGTGGTGGGAGTCTGGTGCAATAGATGCCTGCCAGAAAACCATTTCATTCTAGACCCACCCCACACTGCTAAAAGAAGATCGGTTGGGGGTCCAAAAAATGCCGTCAGCCATCCATTAGTGCGGCTGTCGCTGGACCATAGATCTGAGCGCAACTTTAACAAACTTTATAGACCCCGCCCCCCACCGTTAAAACAAGAACGATCGAGGGGGTCCAAAATTTAATATCGGTCGTGGATCTAGGCGCCAATGCCTCAGCTGTTCAAATGTGTGATTTTGTTACCCATAATTCTGGACCCCCCGTCATCTATGTGCTTTCTTTAATCTGCCAGCGCAAAAATCATATTTGCTTTGAAAACTTAGGACAAGTGCTTTATGTGGGTTTGCCCAACTTTCCCTTCCTTTTTTGTCACCATGGGGGTTAGGCATCCAACTTTTAAACATCAAAGATATGGTTCAACATCGATCATCATGCATGTTTTATTGAAATAAAACTAACTAACCTATGCTCTAACCTACTTACCTATGAAATTTAGCCCATATTAAACTGTTGGACTAAGAAATTACTCTACCCTAGGGTTATTTGACCAAGATTAGGTAGTTTGGTCAAATTTATTCACTAGCTAACCTAAACTGTTTGGCTAAGATTAAACAATTTAGCCAATCTTATTCACTAATCCTATCAACATCAATTTAAAAGGACTTGGCAATGCTTAAACTGTATGGACCAAGCCATTTTTATTTCATGGGGCTTTACTCAATTTCTTTTATGCCCTGTTTTATTCTTTTTTCATTTTCTTTTTCTTTTTCTTTCTTTTCCTTTCCTTTCTTTTTCTTTTCTTTCTTTTTCTCAAATTATTTATAGAATGGAAAATTATTTGGCAACCAAACACAGTAAAGGGATAACATTTCAGTCACCAGTTGATCCTATAAATTATAGGGTTATAACACCTTCCAGGGCTTCATAAACAACCTAGACAAAAATTCTCAGAGCACTATAACTGCATTTGGGCTCCCTCTAGAAAATCACTTCCCCAACAACCTCTCTCACCTAGAGAGAGTTTCTCACAGGCCTCGTAACCCACTTCTTCAATCCATGATCCTGACAACCTGCCTCTTCAAACCCATAGGCCTGACAACCTTCTTCTTCTGTCCATCTCTTAATTCAATCAAGTAAGGGTGATAGCATGAATAAATTTCGGGTATAGAACAGGTAAGTGTAGAAACCATGTTCAGTCTAGGAACTACGTTGGCAACAACAACATTCAAGTAAGGCACAGTACGGGTTCAGGTAAAGTCTAGGTGCGTTGTGCATAACCGAAAAGAATGTGAGAGGTTTGAGTGATGGAGTTAATGGTTGCCTGTGTGAATGCCTTGGTGAATGGGAAATAATGCATTGGTGAATGGGGGAAGATGGGAAACCAGACTATTTTCCCCACATATATTTGCATGCGCCATGATTGACACATGGCTCTCCTAGAGCTCATTTTCTCTCCACTTGTGATTCATTCCCTCTTCCATGAAACTTAGGATAAAATAATTATCCTCACCATAGTCTTTAGGAAATAATAATATGATATTCTCTTGGAGTTAAGCCCTCAATTGTAGCCCTTTTTCATAGTCTCCTAGACCTCCCTTACCCTTCCTAGTGGAGCTTATCCCCCCATACTCTTTTATCGTGGTTGGTCTACATGCACCAATGTATTAATATTAATGATATGAGTGCTTACATATACAAAAATAGGTGCATTGTCCTTAAGCATCTAGGCTCTCCATCCTAATCATCACATAAGCCTCTTAGCTTATAATCACTTGGCTCATCGGCCTATAAAACATGTTTACAATTCAGTTGGTGCTCGGTTTTGGGGTATTATAGCAACTTCAAATAATGGAATTACTTTCATATTTATCATTTCTTATTCCATACAATTACTTCTATTGGAAGCCAAATATTCTTCTTCTTCTTAGAAGAAGAGGCTTATATCAAATAACCATGGAAAACAAAATATAGCCCACTTCCATTGATGAGAAAATTATTTTCTCAACAGACAGGATATGGATTTCGAACTTATTTGCATGTTTGTTTCTCTTGACATACAACTCCATGTAGTATCACTCTCAACTCTAGAAAAATTATGGACCAAATTGGAGTTCCTATTTTGGATAAAGGAATATTGTGAAGAATGCATGTTGATGAACACCAAGACAAATCCCATGGAAAAGAAACTAGAATAACAAGATTATCGACTTCCTCCTAGATTAGATTTAAAATATTATATATCCTACTATTTAGATCATATTTCATATCTGATTTATGAATCAAATTCAGAATTATATGAGCATTCATGTGTCGGTTCATAACCAAGACCCAAATGGGCATAATCTGTCCTACCAACAGTCGGTGATCTTGTGGATGATCCTTTTGATCCTAGAAGGACAAGATCCCAATTTGAGGGAGATAAACACGCTCTCACATTCATAGAACCAGTAATTCCAATGCATTGCTACATGGTTCTAGCTTTCGACCCTTGGACCTATGTAAAAGTTGAAGAGAATCTGCATTGGAAAAATTCCATAAATGGTGGGGATTTGGATCTTCTTCCTTCCAATAAGAGAAAGTGGATATATATGAACATACAATGGTGCATGTACTTCATTAGATCCATAGATACATCTCATTGGGATGAAGAAAACAATTGCCTAGTAGTTGTCCTACTTTTTTTCATCATTGTATCTTGAGGGGGGGGTTTCCCATGAGGTTTTCCCTCTTTCCTCTTTTTTGTTGTTCCATTTTTTAATAAATTCATTGCAAAATGGGTACCTAACATGGATTATTTTTGGAACCCATTCATACTCCCTACTAGTCATTCAGGAGGGGTGTTGGAGATATTGCGCACCCACCTAGTATTTATTTTCCTAGGTTGATTAGTTTATGTTGAGGGAACCCTTTATCAAATATGTTCCCCCCTAGATGAGGGAGCCACACCCTCTTTAGTCATTATTCATTTTCACTTCAGTTAGACTAGTGGAGTAGAGTCTTTCATGGAAACCTCAGTTGCATGCTCACATAAATATCATCACCAAGAGGGCACATTTACCTTGGTATCATCACCTAGAAGGTGCTACACATGTGCATGCATGATAGTCTCCTCACTCTACTTGTGATTATCCATTTAACTGATGATTTCATGGCCATTTACCTAGGACTAGGTGGAATTTCACTCTGGTTTTTGTTAGTGTGTCCACATCTCTCTAGAAGAATAATATGTAACATTAGTTTGAGCTTGTAGCTTATAAACATTGTAAATTATTCTCTTTGAGTGTGTATTAGTGGTTAATACAATTCTTTATTCTTTCTCTCCATCTCTTCTCTCCCTCTCTCAACTTTTCACGCTTTGTGTGAATTGTTGCTAGCTATATTATCTATGAAGGTTTCACTCAAATTCTACAAACTTTTGTAATCAATATTTTAATAAAAGGGAAAAAAAGGAAATGCCTTTCATTTGTCACATTTATACTATTTTTAAAGTTTTTCCATGTCAGTAGATGACCTTTTAATTTATTTTTCAAAATATAATTTAGTTAAGGCCTCATAGAATTCAATCGAAGTCACTGAAAGTAAGGTACATCGAGCATTCTTGTAGGAGATGAATAATTATTGAAAGAAAAAAAACTAATTGCAACTAATATTGCTTGAATTTAAAAAAAAAATGTGAGTATGTTTTATTATTATTATTATTGAATGAAAATTATGAATCAATAAATATTTTTTAATTTAAAATAGATTGCGTAAGACTACCATATGATATTTGATTAAAAACAAAGTGATTAATAACATCTAGAGAGATAAAATTTGATTACAATGTAAAAACAAACAAATTTGGTACATCATGCCTCTTTCCTCATTTACAAGTTGTAGGAAATAAAAATAAAATCAATGCCTCTTTCTTTTTTACTTAGCTCACTAGTTTTTTAATCAAGGAACTACTTGCTAAGTGCATCAAGTTTTTTCTCTTTCTTGATATCATCATTGCCACTTTTTATTAACGATCTTACCATCACCCACATGGTTCATTTTACTCGTTCCTATAATGCAAGAGATTATTCATCAACCTCCAACATTTTCGAAGGATTGTCATTTGAGATACTTCATTGGGGATTCACACTTCTCATCCCCATTGGAGAAAATTTCACAACTAAGTAGGTATTTTGTTTCATAG
>JZKD02S2307343.1:783622-797305 GCA_000966675.3 Picea glauca
ATGAACAATTTCTTTGAAATCAAGTTGGGAAGCATGAAAATGGATGAATATGAGAAGAGATTATTTGAATTTATGAAGTATGTGTACTTCATAAAGTATTGGAAGGTAAAAATCCAAAGGTTTTCGAGTGGGTTACCCTCCTTACAGAGTGACAATATATGATATGATAACCCCATGACTTTGGAGGAGGCCATAAGGAGAGAAAATATGTTTATCAATAGAGAAGAGGAAGGCTAATTTTCCAAAAGCATTGGAATGACAAGATGAAGGGTAAGAAATATCAAAAGAAAAATGTTTTTAAGCCAAATTTTTTCAAGAACAACTTTCAAGTAAATAAAAAAGGACGATCAACCAAAAATGAGTTGATTATTTCATATTAATTTGGAAAAATGCCAAGGAAATAGCCATTACAATTTTGGGGATGTGAGGGAGATCCCTTATATAAGGACTTCCCTAATAGAGGAGAAATAATGAAGATTGTCCAGAACATTCAAGAGGCTGAAACAGTGGAATACATGGGAGGAAACATGACAAGTATTTGTGTATCCTTGGACAACAAGAAAGAATAATATCAATCCCCCATGATTGAAGTGGAAGGTAATATTGATAACTAGCCCATAGCAATTTTAATTGATTTTGCAGCTAGCCATAGTTACATAAAATATGATTGTTGAAATATTTCACTTGCAAAGGATTAAGCATAAGAAATATTGGTTAGTTTAGTTAGCCACAGGGTCTAAGAGGAAAATTATTGATCTAGTAAAATATTGTCCAATAGACATGAATGGACTCAACATAAAGGTAGATGTGAAAATCATTCCATTCGGTTCATATGATTGTATAATTGGCATGCATTCATTGGAAAAACACCATGTTTTCTTAGTTTGTTACAACAAAATGATCACATTTCTTGATGAACAAGGGTAGTAAGACAAGGTTCAAGGCATCCCAAGAGATATAGCCATTAGATAAATTTTAGCTATGTAGCTGAAAAATATTTTCATGAAGGGATGTCAGGTTTTTGTATCCCATATAGAAGAGGAAGCCAACGATAAAGTAGTAGGCATTGAATACCATCTAGTCTTGAAGTATTTTGAAAATGTTTTGGGGGAAGTTCTAGGTTTTCCACTAAAGAGATACATTGATTTATGTATTGATTTGGTGCCAAGATATTCCCCAACATCCAATACATCTTACAAAACGAGAACTCCAAAATCGAATGAGTTGTAGATGAAACTTGAATTATTTTTAAGGAAGGGGTATATACATCCAAGTGTGTCACCTTGTGATGCCTCAATTCTCTTTGTGAAGAATAAGGATGGAACCTTAAGGCTATGCATTGATTTCATACAGTTGAATAAGGTCACCAGAAAGAACAAATATCCCTTTCCAAGGATTGGCGTTTTATTTGATCAGTTGAAAGGTGCAAGAATATTTTCCATGATTGACTTGAGAATAGGTTATCATCAAGTGAGAATAAAGGAATAAGATATCAACAAGACAAAATTCATAACAATATACAAGAATTATGAATATACGGTAGTGCAATTTGGGTTATCAAATGCCCCAACTATTTGGGTTATCAAATACCTGGAAAATTTTGTAATTGTTTTCTTGGATGATATACTCATTTATTCAAAGAAAGAGGAGCAACATGGGAAACATTTAAGAATGTTTATGCAAGTTTTAAGAGAGCATAAATTGTATTCCAAACTAAGTATGTGCATCTTTTATCAAAAGAGGATTCACTACTTGGGGAACATTATTTTTGCATATGGGATAACACTTGACCTTGAGAACATAGAGGCCATTAGAGGATGGACAACACAAAGAA
Source organism: Picea glauca (assembly GCA_000966675.3). NCBI lineage: Eukaryota > Viridiplantae > Streptophyta > Pinopsida > Pinales > Pinaceae > Picea > Picea glauca. Next base: position 785,457 of record JZKD02S2307343.1, read on the forward strand.
ATGTGAAATAGGTTATATCATTACTCAAGAAATTTGAAATAGGTTAGATCATTATTACTAAAGATTCATAAAAGGATTTTCAAAGATTGCAAGCCCAATCACGTCTTTGCAAAAGAAGGGTGAGTTTTGAATGGACTTCTCATTGTGAAGAAAGTTTTTAGTAGTTGAAAGACATATTGAGAAGTGCGCCCATATTGAAGATTGTAGATCCATATGAATATTTTTTTGTGTGCACTGATGAATTCAAGGAAGGGTTTAGTGGATTCCTCACACAAAAGGATCATGTGGTATGCTATGAGTCTAGAAAAATAAAATAGCATGAGAGGAATTATGCCACCCATGATCTAGAATTAGAAACCATTGTTCATGCAATGAAAATGTGGATACATTACTAATGGACATTTCAATTAATTTCTATTTAAATTGGTAAGCAAATGAAGGGTATTACATTGAATTATCAATATGGGGATCATGTGGAACTTGTGAACTGTCGTGCAAAATCTATGCAAGAAGAGTGTTGTTTTGAATATGGCATTGTAGCACTTCAATGTCATAATTCAAAGATTTAATATACTTAATTAAGTAACCAAGATATGTTGTGGCCTAAGTTTCTATTACGGAAATTAAAGTGAACTTAGAGGAATTAAAATCACACTTGCAGAAATTGAAATCACACTTGCAAGAATTGAAATCACACTTGCAAGAATTGAAATCACACTTACAAGAATTAAAATCACATTTGTCGAATTAAAAATTATTCTATGATCTATTGGTGACTCACTTGATTATAATGAAGGTATTGTGTGTTGCAATAATTAAGGGGTTGTTCATTCAATATTAATCTAATCACATCAATCCAAAGTTGCAAATAATAAGCTAGATAGGATCAGAAAATAAACAAAATAAGTGCAGTTGCAAGTGGAGTTGTAGCAATGTGAGTTACAACAACGAAGCCGAAGCACAAAAATAATCTCACTCTTGAGTTGCAGTGGTGAGAATTGTAGCGACGAAACTCTATGTATTAGAAACTTGTAATGATGCAAGTAACAACAAAGAAAACTGTAGGATTGCTTATAATCGTAACTCACGAAAATATGAATTATAAAACTTAGAAAATCAAACCATACATGAATTGCAACACTATCCTATGTGTCCTAGAATCACAGTGAGTTGATCATGAAATCGAATATATTAATCTACTGTTCTATAATAAAAGAAAAATTAGAAAAAGGATGCATACTATGATTAATACTAAGAATCCAGAATTCCAACAATTTAAGAAGAAACAAAATAAAATGATCAGATAAAAAATGTTAATTTCTAAATTTAATATGATAGATAATACTTTAATAAGGAGGGGGGCATACCCCCTTAGGCGAGGTACTGAGTCTCTAAACAAGAATCATATAATCACCAACACATCAACGCATGAATGAAAGCATGGATAGAAATTTATACTGCTGAACTTCTGAAAGGTAAAATAACAAAATGTAATTACTCGATTTCCTCCCCCTTAGCTCTCGGGAAGCTAGGGTTTTTATAGAATATGACTATCATCTAAAATTATACAAGGGGACGGATGGAAAGTTGTGAGGATCCAAATTTTCATCGGGTTACAAAGTTTTCCCAATATTTATAAAAGAATTAGGTCATGCTAACTTGATAGACAATTGTTTTCTTTCTTTTGGTTTCCTACCTTTCTTCCATCTCTTTCCTCTATTGGATATTGCTTCCCATATGTGAGCTAAAAAATTTGATTGTTGTGTTGGAGTCGTAGTGATCAGTAAACTCAGAATGATGGAAACACATATTATTCCTTTGAATTGTAGTCATTGTCTGAAGTCACAGAAACAGATAACGTGATCGAGGTTGGCAATTGTCTTGGTGTTTCAGCAATGACAGATGTATCGAAGTTGTAGCAGTGTGAACATACCTGGAGTCATGGTAGTTGAAGGTACTTTTGGAATTGTAGCAGGACAATATTGCAATAGTTGGTGTATTATTCCGACGTAGCAATATCAGTACATGAAAGCAATGAGTTCCTTTAAGAATAATGAAAAACTAATGTAAAAATGGCATATTGGTAAGGATTCATACCTTGGTGATAAGTAAAGTGATCTCAATAAAGTAAGTATAAAAAAGGGAATGATTAACAAAAAATGGTAAGAAAAAAGGTATAGATGGGGCATTTTAGGCACCTGTCATCTCCCCCAACCCAAAATTGTTGCATGTCATAATGAAACCATGATCACTCATTGTTAGAGAAGTTAGGGTGACCATGGGGGTCACTGATAATACATGTTAACTTCTCAACTTCCTCTTTCTCTTCATTGATATGTTGTTCAACAAGAACTCCAATTTATTTTTTTATCTATCTCTAAACAACTATTTCTTTTGTTTCCTTGGGCTCACCCTTTAGTTTTGAGCCAGTATAGGGTTCCCTTGAAACAAGAGGTCTTGGTGCAGGGTGAATTTATTTCTTAGGTTCCATGTGTTCCTCAATGTCTTCTTTAAGCTTGTTCAAATTAAACCTAAGCTTCCAATTTTTCATTTTTAATGCTATGTTCTTTGTTGCCAAAGATGCATAAATTGGTAGAGAGTGAGGGATGTTGACCCATGTAGGAGTAATATAAGTAGAAGGTTGTGGTTGTGACTACTACAGGCCTTGATCTGGTATTTAATTTGAGCCATCTTTTGCTTGTTGTTCTTCATTGTGTTAATTGTGTGAATGGGTGGACCATTCCCCTGGAGAGCCTCCCTCTGGTTATTTTGTGTTAGAAGGGGCCTCAGGTTGTAGTTCTTGCTCCTTATCATCATTTGATGTTTTAATATTGCCTCTTCTTGTTTCAACAATAGGCATTGTTTCTTTTTTGTCTTCCTCAATTTTTCCGCCCATTGTATCAATGTGAGCCCCCAGTTTATCTGATCTGAAAATGATAAAGGCTTGTATTCTTGAAAATATTTGCAAGTTTTAATTCAAGTGTGCTTATGCAAAAGGATCAATTTGCAAACACAATTTTTTATAGAAATGCACATTCAAGATGCAGATAATAAGCAACAAATAATAGTGAACAGAAAACACATAACACAACAAATGATAAAGGAGTTCACCCCTCTCTTGGGCTACATCTCCTGGTCCAGCTTCCAATGGATCTTTTATATTATTTTCTCAAAGTGATAAAATATGTACTTTACAATGCTCAAAATTCCAAATAGATGGCTGCAATGGATTCAAAACATCCAAAAACCCCTATCTAGGATTTTTCGGCACCTAATTTGGCCAAAAATTGAAGAAGATAGGCTTCCTGGAAGTTCCCCTTCAAACTTGTTGTCTCTGGATTGCCAAATTGCACCTCTGTGTGTCCAACCCAGCACACACGCTCCTTTCCATGCTAAAACCTATCACCAGGCGCATAACTACAAAACCATGCAAACTGTAGGATGGTTAGGGAACCTAGCCCATAACCACCTAACTGTTCAGCATGTGGCTTACCATATGACCGCACCTGCACATAAAAAGGGGCCAAGGTTTAAAACTATGGTAAAGTGCCAAGTGGAAAAGCACGCGGGATTCAAATTCATTTGAAAAACTCACGTGCAGTGGTGGTTACATGGTGGTTATATGTGACAGGGGGGCGGGGCTTAGCCTCGGCCCGGACTGCGCCCCAAATCAAAACATATGCAATTCAAATAATTTTAAAACCATTCATATGTTAAGAAACAACGGTGGGCGTGTCGGTTGGGTGACCCTTCCCAAGGATCTTCCCCTGCCCGAAGGTCACAGGGTCTAGTCCTACCGACTACACATATTTTATCCAATGCCCAGGTGACATGTGGCGGCCCTTGCTTGGGCCATGTGTCACGAATCCATTCGCCACCAAGATGCCACATGTCTAGAAATAATTCATCATCCAACTGCCAGTTGTCCGCCAACTCATCCTTTCCACATTAGCATACAACCCTGCCACATCAGCGTACGGCTCTACCACATCATCGTATGGCCCTGCCATGTCAACATCCCTACGGACTGTATGGACTATATAGTCAGCACATTTTTTTTGCCTGTTTGACAATTTGAACAGAACGCCATATATCACTCATCCAATGTCCGTTTGAACCCAAACGAGTTGTTTTGGGTTCGTGATGACGAGGCCTACACACCCGTTTGATTTGAAGCGATTCTGAGCACTTTGAATTTTGAGCAAAATTTGTCTCTGGTTCTTGTGTAACATGAGAGGTTTTTGGTTCTCGGTGCTCCTCCTTGACCCATTCCATGTGATTGACAATCCTTCTTTTCTTGTGCTAAGTTGAAACCTCATGTTTTATTTTCCTTTTCTTTGGCATGGGTGGTTTCCTTCTTTTGAACCCTCACAATTGTTTTTTTGTTGGGTTGTTGGTCGTTATCTCTAAATCATTGTTATGGTCAGCTTCCAGTGGTGTTGCAGCATGGTGATATTTTTCCCTTTCTTTTATTTTGGATTTTCTTTGTGGAATTGTAGCAGCCAATTCTATTATGTCTGTGGGATCATTCTTTGGTGGGGTTGTAGCCACAATCTCATTTGGTCCCAGGAATGTGGGTATTGTCAGTTAGGCCCCTTGAAGTGAAACAACCTCATTCTCATTGAGGAGAATGGGTGGTTGGACAATACTATTCCACATGCGACCATCCTTGTTGAGTGCATGCTCCATCAATAATTTGATAAGGGCATGGTGCGACATAGCCTCCCAGGGTTCTTCGCCCTATGGACCAGTGCATCCACTATCTAAAGTTTCCTAAATAAGAAATATGGCATATTGATCAACCGATTGTTTTGTAGGTGGTCTAATAGATGAATGTGTTGAATATAGATGGTGTCAAAGTGACTTTCACAAGTGAAGTATTGTTGGTAAAATATAGTGAGGTCTTCCCATGGATGAGGTAGATATCACCATTTGAAACATGTCCCTTTCTTGACTAATGCTTCTCTGACCTCGATAAATTGTCATAGGACTTCTGGTTGCAAGGTTCTTCGGTTATACCATCTCTCACCCATGCAATAATTCCCTGTGACTTCTTCTATTGTTTCTTCTGTGACCTCTACACGTGTTATCAATATTGTGGAGTGATCAAATCTAATATTCAAGGTGAATTGTAGAGCGACATTATCATCGTATCCCCATAATAATAACACATACTCCATCCATCCATCCTTCTTAAGGATTTGTCTGATATTATCATAAACTTCTTGTAGCATAGGTTTAGTTGGTTCTATACGTATTAGTGAGCCTCCCATGGATCCTTTAATTTTCTATCTCCAAGTGTTCTAGTTTGTAGGGCTATGTGAATTTTTGGGTGGTGAGCTTGGATTTGTGGCAATAAGGGTGGTGGGTGTAAAATCGTAATTATGGCATATTCAGATAGGAATGCGTACTTGGTCATGTCTTACCTTAAGTGGTTGTGTTATGATGTTTTTATAATTTCGTTCATGGAGGATGGGGTCCCATCAATGGATCTTAGCTAAAATTGTAGTGTCAGCATTGTTAGTTTCATCGGCCGGAATCATAGGAACCTCGATGCTCAAAAATTTGAGCTGCAAGTGGAGTCACAACAATAGGGAGTTACAGTGAAAAAAATGCAGCACTGAGAGTGTATCTCTATGGTGTAAGTATGAATTGAAGCATAGGTGATGGAGGGGAAAAGTGTGGGTGGAAAGTGAGAAAAATAGAGTGGAGCTATGAGCAGATTTGCAACGACGTAAGTCGTAGCAATGAAGCTACAACAATCAAAATGAAATTGTTGAGACTTGTTAGAGGGGAGAAGCCATGACAACAAGAGTTGAAGCGATGGTGGTGCAAGGAAAGGTGAAAAGTGGTAAAATTAAATGAAGCTGCAAGCAGGGTTGCAACGATGAGGGTCACAACAATGAAGTTATAGTAGTCAAAAGGGAGGGAAATGGGGAAATATCATTAGGGAATTTTTATTGGAAATGAAGGAGGGTTACGTGTGGAGTATAAGCCAAGGGAATGGGTTAGTTACCATAGATAAGGCTTAAAATGGAGTTGCAACTGAGGAAATGAAGGGGAATTGTGATGGTGGGAAGTGGCAACAAGAATAGTTGCAACAACCAAAGTTTGTGGAACATGACTTCCGTCCAAGGAAATCATAGAAAATGGGAATTGTAGCAATGAAAGTTGTGACAATAGAGATTATTGTGTTATGGGGAGTTGTAGCAACAAGATTTGTAGTAGAAGGAATTGCAACAACATTAGTTGCGACAACAGAGGTTGGAAGCAAAGAATACTCTCCTAGTGAACCAAAGATCCTAGGGTATACCTTTATTTGTAAATTAACCATCCATACCGAAAAAGGGTAAACTACTGCCAGACAGATGTGCCTTCAAATTTGAGTTTGGCGAGCGTGAAGGGAAACAATATTGCTTGACAATATTTTCAATTTTAGAGAGTCTGAAAATAGCTTAAAGAAGATTCCATGGGGGTTTCTTTTCTCAAGTAATCCAGATGAGACCGAAAAGAATAAATAAATTCTCATTATATGTTTCTTTAGAATTTTAAGTGATCTTGAAAGACAACAAACCATGCTCTTTAGGGAGTCCTGTGGGTAAATCCAAGAATGATGACTAGAAAGAAGAATGAGGCTTCAATATCTAATCATGGTGGTACTAAAAAGGACTCCCAAGCCTATGGATAAAACTCACAGCATGGATACAAAAAAATCAACAAAGGATCTACCTAGGGCATCCATGTAGAGGAAGGCTCTACCACCTAATTGTGACACTTCTAAAGTAGTCGAGAAGTTTCTGTGGCGCACTTCGGTGGGATCGATCTTATGGAAAAGTATTAAATTCAACAATATGCAAAATGCAGGGGGTGAAAACCTAACCTATATGCAATAGTTGAAAAAATGAATTTTACCATGGGGTGATATAAGTGTAACCCATCTCAAGAAAAACACCAAACTAAAATAACACGTTCATCAGAAAGACCCAAAGATATCTCAAAAGATAACTTAAGTAGATACCAAGTCAAGAAAGGGGAAAAGGGTACCAAATTAGTAAAAAAAGGGCCAAAAAAGTCTATAAATAGAGGTGCACAACTCATTTTAACCATTGCAATTTGGAAAATAACCAAAAAGGTAAAAAACCCTCTTCCTCAAAATGCAAAATCAAGGATATACGGTGGATGAAAAACCCTCACACTTGGACCATGTAAGTACAAACAATTCTCTCTTCCAATTTTATGCATCCTTTCATGCTTAATTTCGTGTTTGGGAGGCATGTGCCCTTGTAAAAGGGTCAGGTCTGCATGTGCACAAACTTTCCATTCTCAACCCGCATATGTAAGCAAGAAAAGTAACACTTAGCCTACGTACATACACGACTGTCTTCAAGGCAACCCGCGTACACCAAATTTAATGTTAAAAAAAATAACAACTAGGGATAATCCTTTCCAAATTTTGTGCAACAGGATGTATTTCCATTGGTGAGAAAGGGAACATAAGGAACTAGACATCTTGGTAGATGAGGACCGTGGGGCCATTTCTATGCTGAAACAATGTGGCATGTGGATGTTATTCCAGTGTCCATTCATGAGGCAACAAACTATAATATTGAACCATTTGGTAGAGTATTGGCATCCAGATGTAGAGGCATTCATGCTAGAGGGTCAGCCACTGACTCCAATGGCAGAGGATATCTATTTTTTGACCAACCTCTCTAGGAGGGCAGGATCAATCAATTTGAGGACTTTTCGTCCAGGGCAATACAACATAGAGGACTACATCGGGATGTATTGTGAAGCTAGTATCGAGAAATTAGGATCTCAAGTGTTGATACACAAGATCACCATTCTCCATCTTCAAATTGTACTCTTCATGATTTGGTGGATCACATGGTCCGCAACACTCCATTGGGACTCCTGTGCACAAATTCATTGTGCAGTTCAGTGTTTGAATGCCATCATTTTTTACTAGAGTACTACCATGTTTACATGCACGAAGAAACAACTCACATACTGTCCCAGGCGGATGAACAAGAACTTCAGGTTTGGAACAATATTGTGCGCTTTCGTCTTCTTCGAGAGTGCCTAGTCTTAGCCCGAGGGAGACAATAAAGGGCATATTTCCTCCTTTCCAACATTGTGCATGTGGGCATCTTTGTTTCCTAGACAAGGTGGAGGGATAACCCGTGAGGATTTTGATGACAAATTTTGTTATTTGTGGGCATGTCGGATTCTTGTGTTTGAGGATTATCCATATGCAAGATTTAGTTTCCTAAGGGATCCTGAAATGCCCATGCTCCCTAGCGAGGAGCGCGACAAGATAGGTAAACACATTTATTTTTTAAAGTTATTTAATTTTTAAATTTTTAAATATTATCCTTTTTATGTCAATGTCAAAGTACTAACTTAATGATTTGTTATATACAGATGTGGGACCAGTTCGACCAGCTGACTTTGCCAAGACCAGGTGTTGTCCTCGACCAGAGGCCAGACTAGTAGGAGGACTAGCAACTGCAGGAGGACCCCCATCCAGAGAGGCTGAGAGAGTGTTGTGGCGAGTAGAGAGAATCCTAATGGGTCTCACTCGTTCAATACCCATGGTAGAGATAGAGAACTTGCCCTCGGCTATGAAATTGTTGATATTATGGTAGTTGCGAGAGGTATTTACCTCCACGTGTAACCCTGACAAAAATAGAATATTCTAGGAAGCAAGAATGAACCCTAAAGCATCAAACTTAACCCTACAAGACAATTTGGCTCAAGGAAATATTTAATATTAGTTATTTAGCCTCTCGAATGAGAAGTCAGACCAGACAGCTCAGGAAAACATTATAAATACAAGTAACCAGACCTCATTTTGTACACACAGCTCGAAATTTCAGCAGTGAAGAAATGTGCACTACAGAAACTAGGCAAGTGCACAAGTCTTGGGAGAAGCTGCAGTCATAAACTACTACAATCTGTATTCCCAGTTTAGGATTGGAATTTATATTGGTTATGGTTGGACTTTCTGATCAGTCTTGGTTATCTTTTCTTGATGCATTAGCCTTGGTTGTCTATTGGTTTTCTTTCAGAATCATTCTCTGTCAAGGTTAAGGTGCTTGGGGGTGGCTTTGTCCTATGGTTGGGTGACAATATTGTTATATTATCTATGGTTAAATGAGCACATCTATTACTTTCTAATAGGTTATGGGCCCATGCTATCTTCAGATAGTCTAACCGCTGGAAGATAGATTGGGAGGATTTGATCAGTTATAGTGGCAGTTGCAACTAGTTTTTGTTGCAACAATGAAACCCTAACCCTCTTATTGAGGCACCTTAAGTGAAGAGATTTACCTAATATATGGATAGCCTAGTGCACCCTAGCCTAGTGCATCTCCTTATACTCTCAGCAATCTAATACGTCAAGTTTGAGTTTTTGGTCAAAATTTCACCAAGTCAAAGAAATTATGACTTACTCTATGAAGTCAAAAAACACGTTAGAAGGGGCTTATAACTTCAAAGCATGCAAGACAAGGATTTACCTCATCCTTTCCAAGAATAAAGTGTTGGATATCGTGAAAGGAAAGATCGTGGAACCACAATTCAAAGAAGGAAAAGAGAAGGAACCTCAGAACATTGCAGTTATGGAGAAGTTCAAAGACAATGACATCAATGCCATGAGTATCATAGTGGACTCTATAAAAGACCACCTGATACCCTACATCTCCCATCTTGACTCATCTAAGAAGATGTACGATGCCCTAACAAATGTCTTCTCAGTCAGAAACATTGGACAAGTAATGAGTCCAAAGAATGAGCTCTGTGACATGAAAATGATTGATGATGATAACATAACATCATACCTTATGATAATCTCTTAGTTAAGAGATCAACTGAAATCTATTGAAGAAATCATTTCATAGAAGGACCTGGTAAATATAGTACTCAATGGCCTTCCCAAGACATGGGATGCATTTTCTGCAAGCATGAACACAAGAAAGGAGTATCCCACATTTGAAGAACTTTAGACTTGTTGTGCATAAGAAGAATCAAGGATTAGTGAAAAAGAGAAACCCCAAAATAAATACGATGATCAAGCTTTCACAACAAGGCTCAAGAATTTCAGGAATAAAAAAAGTTTGGCCCAAAGAACAAACCAAATCAAGAGAAAGGTATGTCAAAAATACAATGCTTCAAATGTTGAAAATATGGTCACTACAAGGATCATTGTCTCGAGTTAAATAAAAGGTAGGAAACACACGAAGCATAAGTTGCCGAAGAAAGGGAACCCTCAAAGAAGGCCAAGCAGGATAAAACAAACTTCTTCTTCTAAGATAAGGTAACAATATTATTCATAACTCTTGTACATACCATGTTTACATAGTTTCTGTACATATCTTTCATATCTATTTCTTAGAAGATAAGATGTTCAAACATAAACACTAACTATGGAAGAATAACAAGATAAGGATTGCTATCACGATGACTACAGGTCAGGAAATACACATGAAAATATGAAGTACATCGACAATCCTTGGTAACAATTCATGTGGAAGCTATTAAAATAAGTAACAACTGCAAGATAAGCCCAAATCATAATCAAACTTGAAGAAACCTGGAAGAAGTAAAAACCAAAAGAAGTCAGCAATCAAAAGGAAATTAGAAAAAGATTTCTGACACTTTGCAGAAGGTAATAAGGATGCAGACGGAAGCATGGACTCTCTTAGATGGAGGGATCTGATTATATAATTGCAAAATAAGAGCATACATTCATCCATGAAGCAAGGATTAGGAGGGAGATAATCCTAAATAATATGATCCATCAAGGATTATGAAGTATCTATCCATGTTCCTATTGATGGAAGTAGCCATGAAAAGCAACACGTGTTCAGTTTAACTTTGGAAGAAGTATTCTCCTTAAAGTATCCATGGTTGTCCATCCACATCCATGATCCTATGATGAAAGGAAGAAGATGGAATATTCAGGTCATGGAATTTATAGAAAAATTCATGGACCCAAGAGCTAAAGAGAAACATGAGTAAGAACATGAAGATTCCAAGAGAGAAAGAAAAGCCACAATAACCAGCCATTATATCGAGAATTGCAAGACTACAAACTTGGTCAGAACCCACTAGAAGAAATCAAGTAGAGGAAATGAAAGTTGTGATGAATAACAATGTATGGAAGACTTATGAATCAAAGCATTGCGAGATCCATAACTAAAGGTTCTCCAAGATGGAGGGAGAGGACTATGATGATAGCTTATTTCAGTAACCAAACATACCTCTACCTGAGCCATTATATCTCCTGCAATATCCATGGGTTGGATTTTACATCAGATGAATGTAAGGACTGTTCTCATCAACAGAGTAATTGAACAAAGAAGCATATTGATGAGTGTTCTATATGCACTAAAAACACAGTAAAAACCCTCAATTAAATTGTCAACCCGGGGTAAGTAAACTTAGAGTTGTAGCAAAATATATGCCAAAGGTAGAAGGGTTGGTAGGAGTATAGCCTAACTAATGAAGGTAGCTATCTAAGGCTAATCTACTCAAGAAAAACTATCTAATGGGAAAACCCTACTAAGCAACTTGAAACTAGGTAACCTAAGTACTTTTGGGCCAAGGATCGATGGATAGTTCTAAGAAAACAAGTAAAAACCCTACTTGAAACAAACTAGTTCATAACAATAAGAAAAATAAACTATCTAATCATATCAATAAGCAAATGACTAAAGCAAACTTCTTTTAGCTTGCCAACCTATATTCAATGAGTAACTACCCTATGAAAGCAAATAAATAAACAAGCAAGCAAAGACACCTAACTAACCTACTAAAGCAAGTAAACAAGTAAGCAAAGACAACTA
>JZKD02S2307343.1:800052-828807 GCA_000966675.3 Picea glauca
CATTGGGGGGTTAACAATAGGCTTCTTTTGGTCTTTTCTCTTGGTCTTTTTACCCGATGAAGAAGTAGGGATATCAACAAGCTTTTGGTATTGTTCCAGCAAAGAGAGGGTTTGTTCAAGGGTGTTTTGGAGTTCTTGGAGAAAAAGGCTTGGATGGAGAGACAGTTTTTAGGCTAAGTGGCCTTTTGTTGGTCTTAACTGTCAAGTGAGGGTTTGCAAATTGGTAGATAAAGGCATCCCAATTTTCCCCCTGTTTCTCTAGTTCAGCAAGAACGAGGAGTTTGATAAAGCCATGGTGGAAGAGAATATTGTGTGGGTTAGTCACATTATTCCTCACTTGAGAGGACATCTTCTCCAAGATTTTGAGAAAATAGAAGGGGAAGTTCAAAGGTTTGTTGAATAGAAAATGAGCCAACAATCTAAAATGACAAGCTTTTAAGGTGGAGTATCTACCTTCACATGTAATTAACCTTGTGATGATGATGAGGGGATTGATCAATTCCACCTTTATCCACTCCTTATCATACCCTTTTGCTCCTTAAATGCTCTCGAATTCGGGCTTAAACACTCTGTTATAACTTGAGCGCGACAATTGGTGGTTTTTGAACCATCTATCTCCCATCCTTGGGAGCCTTGTAGCTGCAGCAATGGACTCTTATGAAACTTCAAAGGTAAGAGAACCTACATGTGTTTTCTTACCATCGAAACTGACTACAAATTGCATGGAGAGACCATCATCGTGGCCCTGCAAGCTAGACATAAATGGCCCCTAGGCTGCGCACAAAAACACTTCTCTGCACTGTGCAAATTCGGGAATGGAAAACAAGTTTGCATAGGAGGAAGGTTCATATCTCCCGGTCATTGTGACAGAGGTGAGATTAACCAAAAAAGGGTGTAAATAGGCCAAGAGATGGCACGAATTGGGCATGGTCTAAGCACGATTTGAATAGGGGACGAATTAGCAGAGGTTGGGCATGATTCCTTAACATAGGGCAGAGAAAATGGTAAGGGCGAATTGAGATAATAGAGTACCCAACCCAATTTTGAATGCACTTGTGGTGGAGTATGTTGCACACATGTGCGCGCGAGCTGCCATGTGTGGAGATTTCGAATTCGATGGCTTGTTTTGGGGCAATGTAATGATGTGTGGTTAGATCAATGTCCAAGTCTTTTGACTTGGGAATTTGATCATAAACATATGGAGCATCTACAATCAATGTCTGCAACTAATTCAATTGAATGTAATTGAGTTCTGGTTACCTGGAATCTAGGAAAGTTATTGGTCTGTAATTCACATGGCACTTCTTTCGACACCTCATACAACATTTCATATGGCACCTCATACGGTACTTCATCCAGTACCTTTGTGTTAAATACATTTTCACTTCCTATAATGGATAGCCTGCAAATTTGAAGTGTTTTTGACAATCACAGTGGTAAATGAGCAGAGGTAGAATGTTCCCTTGTTGTTGATTTTGTCGTCATGCTCACGCAACCCTTCTGCATATGATATATAATGTCAAACCTACAATGAATAGGTTATAGCAAGTAAAAACATGTATTGCGAATCCTATAATGCACAGCTTGTAATGAAAAATAAACCGATAAAGAGTGGTCTATTAAGTATGTGTTTAGTAATTTATAGCACACGGTAGTTAAGCATTTCAAACATAATATGACTATTAATGCAATAGATGGTATTATAGAAATAATACAAAAATTCTTGCAAAGATCTATTTCTCTAGGCGATGATTATTTGTTAGCTCATGAACCAGTATAGGAAACCAGTCAGTATCCCCCAATAGCCGAAGATTTATAGTATGTCAAGTGTAGAAATAAATTTCATAGATTGGTCTGACGAGATGGTTAGAAGATGGCCCCACCTATAGGATAAGAGATCCTATATATAGATAAGAAGAGGTAGGCAAGAGAGTTTCAAGATAGTCTTAGATTTATTTTCCAATGGCAAGTTGATGGAGTTCATTAACCTTAGCTTAACCACACATACTTCATGTCATCTTTGTCTGCAAGTAATGTCGTACATCAGGACAATTTTGAATTTATTATTTATTTTTGTCATATTACCATCCTCGCTAGGTAGAATTCCCCGCTGCCAGCAAGCCTATTCAGTACTCTGGTGGGTTTACCTAGTCATACCACAGGCCGGTACCTTCTGCCAGCAAGCCTATTCAGTACTATGACAGGTTTACCTAGTCATACCACAGGCCGGTACCCGTTGCTAGTAGACCTGTTCAGTATCCCGACGGGTTAGCCTCTTAAACCCTCGGAGACTAGCTCTCCATCCCTTAAGATTTTAGTATAAGATTGCTTATGCAAGAAGATGTGGGAACAACTCTGAAAACAACTTTTTCTTTCTCTTTTTTTTTCAATTGGGATGGTATTTATGTTAGAGGATGACTTTCCGCTATATTGCTTAGTGATTGTCCCGATGTAAGGGGTACTTAAGCAGACGTGGCCTATCTAAAGATATGATATAATCAAGCTATTTAGTGTGTAGTGGATGGTACCATTGAAAAAGAACAGAAAGGTATCTCTATGCTCAACTTACTTTCTTCCATTGTAGTTATTGTGATGTTTCCATGACTAACCGCTAATTAGACCTCCTTGTTACTCTTTGATAAAGATACTTCACTCACTTACTCAGATTTCTTGGAAAAACTGTACAAGAGACCTCTAGGATTGATAGTTATGGTATCACTTCCTTATACAATGGTGAAGAGTTTCAAGAGAAACTTCTTTAGAATGCCTAAAAATGATATTTTTTGCAAAAATATGGCTAACTACAGTAAGTCAATATTCATTTGATGCTTTAATAGACACAAAATTCAAGTATAACAATGTTTTGAAGAAAGATCCTTGAAACTGTGTACTCCTGGTGAAATAAATACTTATAGAAATCTCTAGAATTTCCTTATTAACAAAATTCAAAAACTATTTACATATATACAGTAGGAAATTCATAAAAAAATTCAAGAACAAGGGGGGACTTTTCCATCTACTAAGGCCAATGCCTTGTCAGTTGACATGACCTTTATAAAATCTTCTCTGGAAATGGGCTTATAGTAAAATTTAAGTCGGTGTCCATTTACCACAAAGGAGACTTGTCCATCATCAATTATTTTAATTTTTACAGCTTCATTGTCATATACAATGTCTACCTCATAAGGGCCCAACCAACAAGTGGTAAGTTTTCCTTTGAAGGTTTTGAATCGAGAATCAAACAACAGGGCCCAATCACCAGGCTGGAAGTGTTTCTTCTTAATAAACTTGTCATGCCACTTGCTCCTCTGGTTTTGGACTAATATTGTCCATTGGATGGCATCTTGCCTGATTTCATCCAAATCATTCAATTGTAGGGATCATTGTGTCTGAGCCTCATCCAGGTTCAATCCTAATTCTGCGGCAATATGAAAGTTCCTTACTTGGAATTCTATAGGTAAAAGTACTTGTTTCCCGTACACTATCTCATAAGGAGTGTGCCCAGTGGTATTCCTCTAGGTGGTTTGGTATGCCCACAAAGCCTCTGGAAGTCTATCATCGCAATATCGGTGATGTAATTGAACAGTCTTGGTCAAGATGGCTTCCAGAACTTTGTTTGTAGATTCTACTTGACCATTGGCTTGCGGGTGGTATGCAGAAGATTTACAATGTTTAATGCCATATTTATCTGTTAGCTCTTTCATCAGCTTAGAAGTGAATTGAGTGCCTTGGTCAGTAACAATTTCACGAGGGACACCGAAGAGGGTAAATATGTCTTCATAGATAAATTTGACAAAATACTTCTCTCTAGCCCTGAATAGGGATTTTTTCTCTACCCATTTGGTGACATAGTTCGTACAAACCAAAATATAGTTCTTCCTATGGGACATGAGTGAAATTGGTCCTACAAAGTCAAGGGCTCATTTTTCAAAGGGTTCTATCATAACTTGGGCATGCAAAGGCATTTCGTCAGTTGACGTAGGTCTTCCTATCCTTTGGAAACTATCACAACTTCTCACATATTTGGAAGCATCTTTGAAAATGCTAGGCCAATAGTAACCCGAATGTAACACCTTATATGTTGTAAGTTTGTCAGAAAAAATGGCCACCACATGGTCCATCATGACAAATTCGTAGTATTTCAGGTACCTTGTCCTCTCGGGCACATCTACGAATAATCAAATCAGGACCTGTGTGAAAAATATCATGACCAACCCAAGAGTAATTAGCACTTTATGTAATAATTTTCCTCTTTTCATGAGGTGACAAATGAGATGGTAATTTCCTAGTGGCCAGATAGTTTTCCATATCCGCAAACCATGGGGTATTGACAGAAAGGGCAGAGAGGTTTTCATCTGGGAAACTATCATCTACTGATATATCATCATCCTCATTTTTTATTTGGGAAGGAAAGTCAGCTACTACATTATCCTTTCCAGGTTGGTCAAGCACAATGATGTTAAATTCTTGCAATAACAAAAGACACCTGGTCACCCGACCATTAGTTATAGGTTTATTCATGAGGAACCTAATGGAAAAATGATCGGTATGTACAAATACTTCATAACCTGTAATGTAATGACAAAATGTATTAATAGCATGAACAACTGCCAAGAACTCTTTCTCGGTAGCCGTATAGTTTAACTTGGCAAGGGACAAGTTCTTGCTCACAAAATAAATGGCATAGGACTGTTGGTCCTCTTTCTACTCTAATACCCCTCCTATTGTAGTTTCAGAGGCATCAATGGATATATGAAATGGGAGAGTCCAATTGGGCCCTCTAAGAATTGGTGCCACAGACAACTTAGATTTCAGGGTCTCTAAGGCAGTTTGACACTGCTCAGTCCAAACAAAATCAACATATTTTATTAATAATCCAAACATAGGTGCAACAATCTTTGTAAAATTTTCAATAAGCCGTCGGTAGTATCCGGCATGTCAAAGAAATATTCTCACCTCTTTGTGAGTCTTGGGGGGTGGAAGTCTGATGATGACCTTAGTTTTTGTAGGATCGAATTTTATCCCTTCAAATGAAACATGATGTCCTAGATTTCAAAAATAAAAGATTTCGAAGACAAAATGGATGGATCTAATTGTTCTTGAAATTCTTCCCCAAACATGTATTCAAATTGGGGAAAATACTGTGGAAAATCCACACATGTGATAGCAGAAATAAACCGGTTTAGCACATTTTCTATTGTGTTCTCCTGAAGTACCCATGCATGGTCACTTGGCAATATGGGTTCTTCCCAGTTCTCATTCTCATATGGACATTCAAGCCACCATAGGTTCTCTATAATAGGTTGAGCTAGAGGGTAAATGGTGATCTTATGAATAGAGAGACCCTTTGAGATGGTCATTTCTCCTTCTCTATAGCCAATAAATGCATTGGTTGTGGCCAACCAAGGTCTTCCCAAAATAACGGGATGGCCATTGGTAGGACCCTTTGAATGAATGACGATAAAATCTAGGGGGTACTCCCATGAGGCTAAAGTAACCATGATATCATATAAAATTCCTTTAGGTATAACCCTAGTCTTATCTGCTAATTCCAAAATGGTTGGGGTAGGTCAAAGAAGAGGTTGTAACTGTAATCGTTCCAAGGTAGTAGCGGTCATAACATTGATGGTTGCCCCTAGATCTATCAGATTGTTTCCAATGGAGACCTCATTAATGGTTATGGTCACTACAGGGTTTTCTGGATTCCCATATTTTTCTAGTTTTGGCTGCTCTGATATGTATTCTAAAAGTCCTCCTATCAAATGTACTATAGGGGGATCCTTTTGCTTCCTACCTGGCTTCTTGATACACAATTCTTTGACTACCTTACTATGAATTGGAATGTCTTTAATGGCCTAAAGCAGAGGAATCTTGACACAAATATTTTTCAATTCATTCAAAATGTCAAATTTCGGTTGGGTGGTAGGTTTCTCGATTACCAATCAGTCTGGATAAGGAGGGACCTTCGTAATTTGTGAAGGTTAATTTTGGGTAATCTTGAGTTCTTGGTTCTTCAGGATAATAACATCTTCCCACCTAGTGTCATCTGTGGGTTGTTTAGTGGTTTCTTCTTCTTATTCCTAGATGACCACTGAAGGTCTCTACCTATCTAGAAATTTTCCCGATCTTAGTTGAATTTCTTGTAATGGAACAAGAGTAATGACATATGTCGAGAAAGCATACATCTAAACATTGTGAAGAGTTTGAGGGGGATTATTATTAGGATCTGGCACTGGTTGTGCCATTAATAGTGTCGGTCTTGGGGAGCTTCCATTTTGATATTGTAGAGGTTGTTGTTGTGGAATAGGAGGTAAAGGTGGTGGAACAAATCCTGACAAAAGTTGCAGAGTGCTCGGTGGGAACTGAGGATAAGGATGGTTGGACATATGGATAGGTGGAGCTTGAGGGTTTCCTTGGTTGTGTCCTCCCCTCCATCCTTGAATCCAAGGATGTTGGTACTGAGTAGACTAGTTTTTCCAACCTGGTGAGTTCCACTTTTGTTGTTGATAATAGGGTGTAACTTGAGACTATAGATCCGGGTATGTGGGTTGATTCATAGGCTACCATGGCCTCCTAGGTGCATAAGAAGACTCCCCAGGATATCTACTCCTATAGATGGCTAATAAATCATGCAATGATGGACATTTTTCAGTCACATGGTCTTCTGTACAGAAGCCACAAACTGAAATGTTATCTAATGGACATTCCCTTGAGGAATTCTTCCTCTTGCATGTTGGGCAATATATGCTCATTACTACATTTTCCTCCTCCTGTTCCTTTTTTTTTTTAAGGTGTCCAACTGGGAACCTATTGTGATTAATATATATGTCTTGAAGTTCTCTAAGAGGTTCCCTATCTCTTCTCTTGTGATACCACCTGAACTAATTTGTTTTAAGTTTCTGTTGTAAGGGTCTCGAACATTCTTTCCTGTTTTGGCTCTACTCAAGTAATTTTTACACATTTCACATATTTCAGCAAATGGTTTATGAGATATGTCACTTGATGCCATTAGGTTAAGCATATCTAGATATTCTTTTGAAATTCCCTTAAGGAAAAGAGCCCTAATTGCATCATCTAGGAAGGCATGGTATTTTGACTTCTAGGAGATATAACCAAATCTTTCCATATAATCTTCAAGGGTCTTGTCTTCTATTTGTTGGATTTTAAAGATGTCATTACCAGACTCTTTGGTCTTGCAGTAGTCTTGGTACTTCTTAAGAATTATGCCTTTCATGGCTTCCCAAGACCTGATACTGTATTCTCCCAACCCCATGAACCATCTTAGTGTAGAGTCTTTGAGGGTGGCAGGAAAGAGTTTTAGTTTTTGGGCATCTTGTATGTAGTTGTAGCTCCTACACAGGATGTCAAATTCAAATAAGAAGGTGTTTGGATCTTCACTGCTTTTACCGTAAAAGGTAGGCAGTGTTGAGAGAGGAATATTCTTCATGTTGACACTTGGAGTGGTGTCTAAAATCAGAAACCCGAAGGTAGTTTCGGTTTGGTTTCCAGTCTCTTCTTCCTCCCTGTGTCTTACATTGTTATGGTCTTCCTGATCATCCATATTGGCTTCGTTTCCAAAAAGAGAGTACCTGGGTGGTTTTATCTTTGAAGAAAACAAGGTTTCCCTTTGATGGAAAGGTCTTCCTACGGATTGGATGTATTGAACTCTACTCGATTCGGTTGAGACTATTGGTGCCAAAGTTTCTGTGTCAATTTGAGAGAGGATTACATTGGCTGAAATACCAAACAAAAGATTCACCTATTCAGGGTCTATGATGTCCTTAAAATTAGGGTCCCCTGGTGGTGGTGTAAAAGCAAAGGCTGTATTGTTTGGTTCTGTGAAAGACTCGAGTGCTCTTGCCTCCTTTCCTAATATGATTGATGCTTCAATTTCTTGTTCTATAGTGCTCCCCGTGTTAGTCTCTTCAGAGACTATTTTATCTCTTTGAGTTGAGCTAGCTCCTGTTTTTCAGTATCGGTCTGTGGATTTTATAAAAGGAACATTCCTTCCCCCAAAGAAATTAGAAGGAACCTTGGTTGAGAGGTCTGATTATGATTTAATGTATCTACCTTGTGGTTTTCTAGGCCTATTCACGAAAGAAAGAAAAAACAAAAGAAAAAGCTACCATTTGGTTTCTAGGTCTATTCATGAACAAAACAAAAAAGAAAAACTACTATTGGGTTTAGGGGAACCTACTATAGCAGATGCGCAGGTTCCTACCTCTCATCTTAAAGCTCCCCCGCCACCAAGATAATGCTAAGGTCTAAGGATGATCTATTTCCTAACTACTTCTTACCTTAAGACAACTCCCCAACAACGATGCTAAAAATGATGGGTGTTCTATATGCATTAAAAACATAGTAAAAACCCTCAATTAAATTGTCAACCCGGGGTAAGTAAACTTAGAGTTGTAGCAAAATATATGCCAAAGGTAGAAGGGTTGGTAGGAGTATATCCTAATTAATGAAGGTAGCTATCGAAGGCTAATCTACTCAAGCAAAACTATCTAATGAGAAAACCCTACTAAGCAACTTGAAACTAGGTAACCTAAGTACTTTTGGGCCAAGGATCGATGGATAGTTCTAAGAAAACAAGTAAAAACCCTACTTAAAGAAAACTAGTTCATAACAATAAGCAAAAGCAACTATCTAATCATATCAATAAGCAAATGACAAAAGAAAACTTATTTTAACTTGCCAACCTATATTCAATGAGTAACTACCCTATGAAAGAAAATAAATAAAAAAGCAAGCAAAGACACCTAACTAACCTACTAAAGCAAGTAAACAAGTAAGAAGAGACAACTATCTAACCTACTAAAGCAATAAACAAGTAAGCAAAGACAACTAACTAACCTACTAAACCAAATAGACAACTAACTATTGCAAGCAATCAAATTAAAACTTCTCATTGAATAACTATCTAGCCTAAGAGGCAAGTGGACTAAATTCTTAATTCAAAACTATTTCTAATTCATCAAGGGAAATCTATTTTATTGAAAGCAAGAAAAACTAACAACTAGTCTTGAACCTATAATAAGCAAGCTACGATCTAATCTATCAAAGAAAAGACTATCTACCCTACAACAACAATAAAACTATCTTTTTAAACTATGAAAGCAAGAAACTATATCTTATGATCTATGATAACAAGAAACCATTCTTTTAATCTATGAAAGCAAGAAAACTATTTCTTAATCAATGAAAGCAAGAAAACTATATTTTAAATCTATGAAAACTCAAACATAATGTTGGTGGTTGTGTGAATGTCTCTGGTGTCGTATGATATCTCGATGACACTTGACAATAAGGGATAATTCAAGTGGTATAAGCTGAACACTAATGTCAATAGCGAAGTGAAAGGTATGGATTAAACAATCCAAAGAGAGTTGATCCATGACAAAAACAATTTTAGATACCCTTCATATTCATGTATAAAACACCGACAACATAACGAGATCGTCATTATACTTCTATACTACATAAGCAAAACTAGATTCAACCATTAACTAAAAAATATAATTCCAATTTAATTCTAGGAAAGGAAATTACAGAAATGAAACTATGCTACATCTATTCGAACAATTCAAAATTAAAACTACAATAAGAAAGTGCTTGAAAACAAAAATTAAAACATGACATTAAAAAGTAAACTAACAATTATATTAACCAACAACTAATTAAACAAGGTCTATATAAAAATGAGATAAGTAAGCTATAATAAAAAACTAGAATTAACTCTATCCATCCATCAAATCCTTGTCGAAGAGAACCCAAATAAAAACTTTGTTCTAGTCTAATTAAAACTCTGTTTTAAACTTGACTATAAAATCATAAAAGAAGGCATAATCTAATATCTAATTGCACATGGGGTTAGTCTAGGGATTTTAAAATCTGTTCCTAATCTACAATATCAATACATGTTAACACATCTCATCATTCTAACCTGCAAAAGAGAATCAAAACAATTAAACTACAACAAACTAATTAACACAATAAAAATATGCATGTAACAGAAAAATAAAGAGAACGATTAAATAATAAAATGCATGAACAACACAAAGATAGTTACCAGACTGCTGGTGGCCCCCCCAACAAGTCATGGTCACTTTATAAAAGCACACCACACTCTCAACAAGATGAATTCACCATAAAAACTCAAAAAACGCAGTTCTGGTATAATCTGGTAATGTAAAAACTCAAAATAGAGTAAAAACATATATGTCCCTATCACACTGATGTATCTGATTCTTAACTTATGTCTGACCACCTCGGTGGTATTTATAATGTTTACAGACCAAGTGGTCAACCATAGGAGGGCCGAACCACTTCTAAATTTGACAAATTACAATAAATGATGCCCTAACTTCTAAAACAGAGTGAGCAAATAATCACTCAGATGAACAACCAAAACTGAGTTGTTGAGACTCAGTAGCTGGAGGGGGAAAGCATAAAAAAAACCCACGTTCCCAATTCACCCATCACTAGCCGCCAATACCATAAATGCCAAGTCACCCTCCATTTTTGTGCAATACACAGTGCTAAACAGAGTGTCGGATCAGGTACCGGAACGATTGCTGGAAGTAGTGTCAAATCAATTGCCGGAAGCAGAAACATGGTGTGTTTTCACGCTGTAACATCAAAAACGTGAATCGGATCCTTGGAAATGTAAAAACATGATGAATTATACTTTATACAATCATTAAACATGAATCATACGTACCTTATGTCGATCATACTATTTTAACATAAAATTCTTCAAAAAGTTGCTTCAAAAGATGAAAAACACATATGTACATGCGGTAAAAGTGTATAATAACCGTCATAAAAGTGATCATACCTCGGTCCCAACACATATGTATATAAAACTCAAGGTTTTGAGGTATAGCAAAAAGAGACTCTTGTATGTAGATAAAATAAGACAACTTGGTGAAGATCCTCCAAGGAACAGTAGAAGCGTGGTGAAAACTTTCTATAATAGAGATATTATATCATAATGGTTACTCAGAAGTCCAGGATGATGAATTTCTAATCCATGACAAACTCTCATGATGACAGAAGAAGTGCCACTTGGATATGTTCCAGTTTGAGCCTTGCCACGATGTGATGAGCTAGCAGGAAACAAAAGAGATGAATCCAACCATGATATACTGTAATGATCAAGAGTTATATGAAGCCTTCAGTGAAAACTAGTGTTCTAGAAAGACCGAAGTACATTGAGATCAAGCATTACATTCTCCATGATGAGGTCCAGAAAAGAGAAGTGGTTCTCCAATATATCTCCACAGATGAGTAGATAAGAATATATTTTGGTAAATCCTCTCTCTAAGATCAAAAAATTTGCATACTCAAGAAACAAGTTGGAGCTCGTGGAGATGACTTCCTTATTGAAAAGAGAAGAGATGACTCCCAAGTTGGGAGGGAGAACTGATGTGTTATTGATTTATGGACAATCATTTTTCAGTTCGAAAAATGGTCCAGAATGAGCAGTTCCTTTGCAGTTCGGAAAGTGGTTTGAGATTTCTGACAGACATGCATTTTCTAGTTCAGAAAATGGTCCAGATCGGACGGTCATTTTCGTAATGAAAATGGTTCTATAGATTGTTGATGTACCATAGATAGTGATTCCCCTTGTGGCTAGTGTGGGGGAATGGTTTAGGACATTCTTTCTTCTTGACATTCACTCTCAGTAGTGGTCAAGTAGAATGGTTTGCCTCGTCAGACAGTCATTCTTTAGAAGTTCATAGTTGTGAGTAGTTTTGAAGAATGGTCCGTTTTGGAGGTTGGTGCAAGAAAGTCATTTCCTTAGGAAATGGTCTGCACAACCATTCCCTAGGGTAGACTCATTCTCTCCAAGTTGCACTTTGTTTAGTGCTGGAGGAATGGCCCAGTTTGGTGAATGGTCTAGTTTCAACAATCAGGGACAAGCATTCCCTAGGGAAGACTCATTCTCTCCAGGTTTCACTTTGTTTAGTGATCCAAAAATGAGAGTTTTTATTGACAAAACTGCAAGTTAAGTTTATGTACTTTATGCATCGGATCGATAAGAATGTGAAATACATAAACTCTATGAATTGTTGCGGAATAAAAATTATGACATTTATTTGATGCTCATAAATGATTAAAGAGTTCAATCATCATAAATCTTGCTACAAATAAGAGAAGATAACCACAAAACAAGAAACATAAGTAGACACAAGAACTCGTTAATAGAGTTCACCAATCTTTGGCTACGTTTTTGGGCCCGCTTCCAAGTGGGGGACCTCTTTATTGCTATTCAAATGCTCAAGTTCTCTTTACCATGGCTCTTTTTTATTACAAAATACTTTTGATCTGTTGTACAAGACCTCCTTGTTCAGATACATACATTCATGAACAACCTCCTCTCAAAACATGACTCAATGCTCCTCAAAACATGAGAAATGGGAAAATTACACAGGTTTCTCCTCAAAATACCTGAATCGTAAAAGTACCCTCTCCATATTGAAATTTTTTGTTTATATAGTTTTCAGGCTCCACAATAGAAGCCCAACTTCCGTTGAAGATCTGGCCTCTTTTTGGGATCAAATCCCCCTTCAAAAGGCCAAAGCATCCTCAAAAATGCCCAATTTGGGCAAAACTATAGTAAAAAAAACCACTTCTCTAACAAAATTACAGAGTATCCCCCAAATGGTTGGCGCACACCCCTTTGAAGTGGTCATATGAGTTACATATGGCCAAGCACCAGCCCAAAGGGTTGCACGCTGGCCCTTAACTAGTTCTAGCTCATGGATTGTGGGCGGATATCATGTGACCAGGGTCCGATCGGAAGGATAAGCCACCGTTCATCAGCCCTCCATACTTGT
Organism: Picea glauca; assembly: GCA_000966675.3. Classification (NCBI taxonomy): domain Eukaryota; kingdom Viridiplantae; phylum Streptophyta; class Pinopsida; order Pinales; family Pinaceae; genus Picea; species Picea glauca. The sequence continues at coordinate 812,898 of JZKD02S2307343.1, forward strand.
TATCTCCAAGTGCATGGATTGGTGGGCATATTAAGTGATAGGACTGTGGGTTGGGGACTAGCCCCAACCCTTTCCGCCTCTGCTCTGAGTGCCACTCCACTTTAAATAATATATGGTGGGATTGTATAAACAAGTCCCATGGTTGGCGCATTGGGATATGACTTGTCCATAAGACTTTCTCATACCAATAGGTTGCGAGGTCAAATCCCATGAGCTCCATAAAAATTTTAACCAACCATCCAATGATAGGGTGCCACGTGGCAACCCACATCTGGGCCATGTGGCACCTCTTCATTCGCCCAAAAAGTGCCACTTGTCAACATCTGAGTGGATATTCCCTCTGCCCAGTAAAATTGTTGTTGTTTTGCCACATGTCTCCATGCTATGTCAACATGATGATGCCATTCTGACATCATCATTGACTTTTTTCCAATTGACTATTGACTTTTTGCATGTTTGAGAATCTGATCAGAGTGCGATAACTCTCGCATAGGATGTTCATTTGAGAAAGTAAATATATGGTGGGAATAAACACAATGAGCCGATCGAAATGGAATTGGTTTCATTCAATTCCGAGAACTTTCATTTTTGAGCATTTTCTAGACCTGGGGAGCCTCCTGGATCATTCCTTGGAATCTTCTGGACCACCAAAAGTCTATTTTTACTCAGGTAAGAAGTGAGGGTACTTCCTCCCCACTTGTCCTATATCATCCATCCTTTCTGCTAGGACAATGATCACCTGACTAATCACAACAAACATAAAAACTGAGATAACATTGTTTATCAAAGTAATCATCCCATTTATTGCACAATCATCTACATTCTTTGTCACATTTAGCAACCATACACCACTGAATAGCAGCAAACTAAACAACAATACTGAATATGCGAATGAGAATGAAAAAACATGTTTCCCCTTCTAAAAAGGAACATTAACCAAAGTATGTAGTTGAACCTCATGCTGTACTTCTTGTGACACTTCATGATTGTTAGAAACATATTGAACCATCTCATGTTTAGCATCACTAACTTCCTGATTTGTTACAGACATAAGTGTTAAAAAAATTCTTGCATTTACCATTCTTTTTAACTGCCCTATAGTTGCAAAAGATCTGTCAGTTTTTATGCAATGGGCATGAACAATGTACTCTTTCCCATATTTCTTTATACAATATTTATTTTCCTCCATGTAGAATATGGATTTTCTATCATAAAGGTATGGACTTCCCAGAACAATTCCAAATATGTCCAGTGGCACTATATCAAGCTTTACTTCATCAACATAATTACAAGTGATTGCAAACTTAATTTTACCTTGCTTGGTTACTTGCAAATTATTACCACCACATATCCATCCCAATGGATATGGACTAGGATGTGGCTTAGTTTCAAGTCCCAAATTATTTACAACCTCTTCATTGATTAAATTGGCTTGTGATCCACTGTCTACAAGAGTATCAATTTTAACATTATTTGTTATGACCCTTATGTGGAAAATTTCACCCTTTTTACACTCATCATTTACAACATCTGAATTAGAAGAGCTAGTACTTGCAACATAATTTATACCTCTGATTCCCATAGCTACAATTTTTCTCTCTTCACCAGAGTCTGATCCCAGATCCACTTGAACTGTTGCAACTGTGGTATTCTTTCTCCCTTGATTGGCATACTTCCTTGGATTCAACTTAGGATGTAAGATCCAAAAATGATCTTCATCATGGCCTACCTTCTTGCAATGCTTGCAAGTAGGCTTCTCCTTTCTTGTTGTGGCCTTCTTCTTCTCTTTCTCTTTTATTTTCCCTAAATCCTTTCCTTGCCAAGTATCTGTAGAAACACTATCACCAACATTCCCTTTACTTGATTCAACGTGAATGGATTGTAAACATACTTCATCAAAGTTAAAAGGATTTAACATAATAATAGTGTGCTTGAGATAAGAATGTAAACCACCAATATATTTTAGGAGTGTCTCTTGTGTATATAAATGAATACCCAAATTTAATGCTTTCTTACAAAATGTTTGAGTATAATCTTGTACACTTTGATTCTTAGCTTTCCTTAAATTTTTCCAATTCATCATTTCCTATTGCATGTATGCTAATGGATAAAATTGTTTCTTCAATGCAGTGATAAAATCATTCCAGGAAGAGAATGTTTTACCATTTTTCTTGAGATCATATTTAGTTTTTTTTTCCCACCATATGAGAGTTTTGCCTCCCAATTTGAGACTTGAAAGTTGGATATCTATTTCATCATCAAAAATCCTTTGTATCCTGCAATAGACTTCAAGCTGTCTAACCCAATTATCTAGCTTTTTTTCATCTAATTCACCATCATAAGTAGGTAAATTAAACTTTACATCAAGCTTTAATAAAAGCATATCAAAAAAATGATGAGTTTTTTTAGGTTTCTTATCCTTGGAGGAATGTACACTTGCTTCACTTGTAGATGATGAGGATGAAGGGGAAGAAGGTTCTGAAGGTCCACCACCTACAACTCCTCCTTCTTTTCTTTTCGAAGATTCACCTTCTTCAACCTTTGGAATTCTTCATTGTCCTCTTTCATAGTAAATTTCCTCTACCATGAATTTCATCAATTGAAAAGCCTCGAAGAAATTGTCCTCAGACGCATAAGGACCTAGCTTCCTCGGTGAAGACATATCTTGTTTATGAGGTCTCCTTTGAATCGTTGGATTAAAAGCCTCAAGTTGGCGTTCTCCTCGCTTTAGTTTTGCTCTAGTGAGCATCCAATGCTTGCAATTCCTGTCAAACCTTCAAAACCAAATGCTCTGATACCTAAAACGTGATCCAAAAATGAGAGGTTTTACTGACAAAACTGCAAGTTAAGTTTTTGTACTTTATGCATCGGATCGATAAGAATGCGAAATACATAAACTCTATGATTTTTTGTGGAATAACAATTATGAAATTTAATTGATTCTCATAAATGATTAAATATTTCAGTCATCATAAATCTTTCTACAAATAAGAGAAGATAACCACAAAACAAGAAAGAGAAGTAGACACAAGAACTTCTTAATGGAGTTCACCAATCTTTGGCTACATCTCCAGGCCCGCTTCCAAGTGGAGGACCTCTTTATTTCTCTTAAAATGATAAAGTTATCTTTACCATGGATATTTTCTATTACAAAAGGCTTCTGATCTGTTGTACAAGACCTCCTTGTTCAAATACATACATGCCTCAAAAACCTCCTCTCAAAACATGAATCAATGCCCCTCAAAACATGAGAAATGGGAAAATTACACAAGCTGCTCCTCAAAATCCATGGATCATAAAAGTACCATATCCATCTCAAAAGGCTTGGTTTACATATTTTTTAGGATCCACAATAGAATCCCAACTTCCCTTGAAGATCTGGCCTCTTTTTGGGATCAAATCCGCCTTCAAATGGCCAAAAAAATCTCAAAAATGCCCAATTTACGAAAAACTATAGTAAAACAAAACCACTTCTGTAACAAAATTACAGAGTAGCCCAAAAATGGTTGGCACATGGCCCTTTGAAGTGGTCATATGAGTTACATATGGCCAAACGCCATCCCAAAGGGCTGCGCACTGGCCCTTAACCGGTTCTAGCTAATGGATTGTGGGTGGATATCATGTGACCAGGATTCGACTGGGAGGATAAGCCACCACCGATCAGCCCTCCATACTTTTTATCTCCTGACGCATGGACTCGTGGGTGTATTAAGTGGTAGGACCGTGGGATGGAGACTATCCCCGACTCTTTCCGCCTCTTCTCTGTCCACCGCTCCACTTTAAATAATAGCTTGTATAAACAAGTCCCATGGTTGGAGCATTGGAATATGACTTGTCCATAAGACTTTCCCCTACCAACAGGTTGCGGGGTCGAATCCCATGAGCTCCATAACATTTTTAACCAACCATCCAATGATAGAGTGCCACGTGGCAACCCACGTCTGGGCCACGTGGCACCTCTTCATTCACCCAAAAAGTGCCACTTGTCAACATCTGAGTGGATCTGCACTCTACCCAGTCAAATTGTTATTGTTCTTCCACTTGTCTCCATGCTATATCAACATGATGATGTCATTCTGACATCATCATTGACTTTTTTCCAGTTGACTATTGACTTTTTTCCTATTTGAGAATCTAATCAGAGTGCGATAAATATCGCATACATCATCCGTTTGAGAAAGTAAATATATGGTCGGAATCATCGCGACAAGACGGTCATAATGGAATTGGTTTCATTCAATTCCAAGAACTTTCATTTTTGAGCATTTTCTGGACCTGGGGAGCCTCCTAGATCATTTAGTGTCGGAGGAATGGCCCAGTTAGGTGAATGGTCCAGGCTCAGAAATCAACAGAGGTATTCTTCTATGCTTTAGAAGAATATTCTAGATAGCTCATGGGTAATTTTTTACCTTCTGAGGGAAGATGCTCTTCCAGATCTCAGAGATGTGAGTGGAAGAATGGCCCAGATGACTTAGTTTATATCATGATATTGTTTTTCTGTGCAAGTTGATAACAAATGATATGATTACTATGGAGATTGTATGTCTCTGGACAATAATGTATGCTACTATGGTGTATGTGTTCACTAGTTGTGACTATGTGTCACTAATTAAGTAGATGTGTGCTACCTAGTGTGGTAGTGTACCACTAGATTGCAGGTGTGTACTACTATGGATAGACACAGTTGTGTTCTATTGAATGACATTGTTTTTATTACCATGTAGACTATCAGTTGTGTTGATATTTTCTAAATCATATATGTTGAGACAGATCTCTATGACTTGATTAGAAAATGATCATAGATTGACATTCTTATAGGAATAGTCTTTGTAGTTCATGGCATAGTTTTTATCTCTGTTGGGACAGTCATTCTTCTAGGGCATGTTTGGATTAGAAGAATGGTCCTTGTGTCACTTTGTGGAGTGAGTGACTTATTCAACATCATGCTTGATTACTCAGATGGAGTATGGCTTCTAGAGATGATGTAGTTGATGTTATCATATGATAGTGATAATGGTGCTCATGATCTAATCATGAGATAGCCTGTATGGCTATGATGATGCTACTAGTTGAATGGTATGTTTGTGCTCAAGACCATTGCCTTCAATACCTCCCTAGCTAGGAGGGAGTGTTTATATTATGGTATATGTGGGAGGTATTAACCTCCACATGTAACCCTGATGAGAATAGAATATTCTGAGAAGCAAGAAGAAATCCTAAAGCATTAAACTCAACTCTAGAAGACAAGTCAGCTCAAGGAAATATTTCATATTAATTATTTAGCCTCCATAATGAGAATTCGGCCTAGACAAATCGGGAAAATAGTATAAATACAAGTAGACATACCTCATTTTGTACACACAGCTCAAAATTTCAGTAGTGAAGAAGTGCGCACTGTAGAAACTAGGCAAGTGTGCAAGTCTGGGGAGCAGTTGTAGCCAACAACTACTGCAATTTGTATTCCTAGTTTAGGCTCAGACTTTCTGCTTGTTATGGTTGGAATTTCTGATCAGTCTTGGTTATCTTTGCTTGATGCATTAGCCTTGGTTGGACATTGGTTTTATTATGGAATCATTCTCTGTCAAGGTTAAGGTGCTCGGGGGTGGTTTCGGACTATGGTTGGGTGACAATATTGTTATATTGTCTATGGTTAAACGAGCACATATATTAATTTCTAAAAACATCAATATGTAGTAGGGGTGGACAGGACTTGGGTCCAGTTATTTTGGCGTCTTGCAAATGTCGTGGTTCACTATAGCAAGGCCAATAGGCCTAGACCATAGATATCATTGGACCACACATGTGTTGAGGGAAATTTTTGTACTTTGTATTGAGGGCTTAAGACCAGCGATGTATGCTGGCTCTATTTGAGGCTTTATGTCCCACTTTGTACTCATGACATTATTTTTGGGATATATTATATATACATATTTTTTGTCTTATGGATAAACATTTTTTTACAAATGTATTTACATGTGTATGTGTGTGTTTTAATTTTACATGTGAGCAACATGGAAATCTAATACTTGATTAGCCAAAGTATCAGTTAGTTTCTTAGATATCCTAGGAACATGAATATAAGTAATATAATTAAAATATAATTCTAAGAGACATACCCTAAGGAATTGTCGGTGAAGGGTGGGGTCGTAAATGCGATATACCCCATTTAACTTGGACACGACCAGTGGAGCATCTAAATAAACCCGGAGGTGAGAAATACCATGTGACAATGTATCACGTAGTAATTCTATCACTGCACCATACTCAACAACATTTTTTGTTGCTTCACCTAAACAAATACCTTCAAAATATAGCAACTGACCATAAGGTGTAAAAATCACCCAAGCTGCGGAAGCAAGCCTCCGAGTGTGTCTGCTAGCACCATCCGCGAACCCAAAATAGACTTCAAATTCACTTGACATCTTCCACAGTGAAAAAGAAAACATAATTACTACACGACCATAAAAAAAAAATACAAGAATGTATAAAAAAACTATACATACATACAAGAAGTCACACTCTGACGACCGACCTAAGTGTAATACTTCTTAAGGTAGATCCCATTTCTAGGATACAATAGGCATTACCCTCGCAATCAAACAAACAATAAGAACCCTTTTCTAAGACTTTTTTCACAATGAAATGTCTGAACCACATGTGTTTGAACTTGCATACCCCCAAGGGATCTTTGTCTTGGTTGTATACTAGGAAAAGATCACCTTTGGAGAAAATCCGAGGGAAGACGGACCGATCATACTAACACTTGACCCGTTGTTTACGAGCCTCGTTAGCCAAGGCTACATCTCGACATTGTACATTGCTACTCGAGATATAAAATACATTCCTCAAGCAGTGTAGTGTCGGGAAGTAGTTCCACTGCCAACTTAAGAGAAGGGATTTGACATTCAATGGGAAATACTGCCTCCATCCCGTAAATGAGTTGGAAAGGAGAAAAACTAGTAGCAGTATTTACTGAAGTTCGATAATCCCAAAGTGTCGAATACAACATCAAATTTGAATTTGAATTGGCCGAAGAACAGTCTTGAGACGTATTAATGGCTTCTACTTGACCATTCTCTTCTGGGTAATACAGTGACGAATGTTCCTCCTTTAACCCTAATTTTGATGTTAATTCAGACATCGTTTTGTTCTAGAAGTGACTACCATGGTCTGTGACAATCCCCTTCGGAATACCAAACCTGGATATGATCTGGTTAAAAATGAATAGGGCGATCATCTCCCCGCCATTGTTAAATGTAGGCATAGCTTTGACCCACTTAGTAAATTAGTCTACTGCTACGATGTTATAGCAATGCCCCTGGCAAAAACCGGGTGACATGTAGTGAAATCAATCGCCCACTTAGTGAAGGGACCAAAAATAATAAATAGGAACACAGTGTAAATGTGTTGAACCTGAACAAAATAGAGCTAGCTAGAAAATAGCACACACATTTGCAAAGAGAGATTGAGAAAGAAGAAGCGAGAGAGAAACAATGGAAGAATTCTCATTAACTAAATGAATAATGAATAATTTACACATGATATACTCTATATAACTTAGCCAATGTGCACTAAAGGAGAATCGAATGTGCCATAGTGGTGGTCTAGAGTGATCTGTACACACACCAGTAGTTACAGGAGTAAAATGCTACCTATAGTAGACTCTCGGGAAGTTACGGGAGTGAACTGCCACCTAGCTGAGTTAACTAGTTTATCAGTCTTCAGTTAACTAACTGAAACAAAGTGAAGTGAGGAGGATATCATAGAATCATGGGTAATGTGTTAGTCTGATGATGATACCAAGGACAATGCACATTAGCTAGTGATCATCCCAATGTTGCTTTGTGATAATCCCAATGTAGCATCTAGACTCCACTCAACTGATCAAACTGAAGTGAAAATTGAAGAGAATATTCTCCCTAGAGGAATATTCTTCCTAAAATATAGGAGAATGAATACTGACTATTAAACGAGGAAAAACCTTATGAAAAATAAATCCTAGGTGTGTGAAGTAACTCCAACACCCCCCCTGAACATCACTATGGTGAAAATAAAGAATGGGTCTCGGCAACAAGGCCATGTTAGGTACCCAAATACAAAATATATAATGAAATGCAATGAGGAAAGAGGGAAAACCTCATGGGAAACCCCCCCACTCAAGGTACAATGTATGTAAAAAGAAGAACTGATAGTTTCTAGGCAATTGTTTCCACTCCAAGATGAATTCACAGAGAATGGAACTTCTGATCAGTGAAGGTCTTGGTGAAGATGTGTGCAGTATATTCTGCTGAAGGAAAGAAATGGAGGTTGATGATCCCTCGCGTACTAGTCCCAGATGTAGTGCATGTGGATCTCGATGTGCTTCGTCCGCTGCCTCTGAATTGGATCTCTCCAGAAATTCAGAGTGCTCTAGTTGTCACAACATATGATGATCGGTCGATGAAACTCAATTCCCAACTCAGTGAGAAAATGTTGCATCCACATATCCTAAATGGTTATGTTAACTACCCCTCTGTACTCTTCCTTGGCTGAAGATAGAGAAATATAAGCCTGCTTCTTTATCGACCAACAGATAGGCCTGTAACCAAGACTAAGTGAGTACCATATGTGGACTTGTGATTAGTGTTATCGCCATCCCATTCAGAATCAATGAACATGATGAGATCCAATGTAGATTTTGATGCATAATGAATCCCAAAGGTGATGGTTACCTATACATATCGAAGGATATGCTTTGCATCCTTTCAATGTAGCTCATGCAGATCCTTCATGAACCTAGAGACTATGCCAACTACATAGGATAGGTCTAGTATGGATTGTGTGAGATACAACAATCTCCCCACTAGTTGTCTGTACAATGTGTTTTCAACCAATGGAGTGTCTCTCCATGATCCTCAAGTTTAACTTATGATAGGAAAGGAGTCAAAGCATAATTGTATTCTTCCATGTGAAATCTCTCAAGGAGATCTCCTGCATACTTGGCTTGAGACAGTTTGATGTCTGATGCATCCTGAATGATCTCAAGTCCAAGGAAGAAGTGTAGCATACCCATGTTCGTCATCAAGAACATGTCATGCAGAATCCTATTGACTGTAGAAATCGTTGAAGTCGAGCAATCAATGATCAACAAATCATCAACATACAAAACTAAGAGTAGAAGTGAATCAACCATCTCGTCCATGTAAAAAATCAGTTCTTCTTTACAACGTACAAAGTTATGTGACAAAAGGTAGGAGTCCATCTTGGCATACCATGCCCTCGGAGCCTGCTTGAGGCCATAAAGAGACTTCTTCAGTCGACATACCAAAGATGAATCATGCATAAATACCTAGGACTTCTCCATATATATCTCCTCAAAGATATCGCCATGAAGAAATGCATTCTTCACATCCATCTGATAGACTTCTCATCCCTTGGTTGCTGCAATGGAAAGTGCCAAACGTATGGACTCCATATTTTCTACTGGAGCGAGGGTCTCATCATAGTCAATGCCATCTACCTGGTGAAAGTCTTTGGAAACAAGTTTGTCTTTGTATTTGCTAATATTTTCATCCTCTACGCTCTTGGTCTTGTACACCCATCTACACCTAACAAGGTTCCTTCCAGAAGGAAGGGGAACCAGATCCCAAGTCTTTTTCTTAAGGAGAGAGTTTCACTCCTCCTGCATGGTGGATTCAAGAAATGGATTTCTAACAACCTCCCCATAAGAATGTGGATCTGAAGATTGAACCAAGAAAATATTATTGGGTGGCAATGGTTCAGTGGCAGTGATTTCAAGAGGAGGCTCTTAGAAATTAGATTGATTCCTCCTAGTATCGGCTAGATCACCAACAAGATCCCCTGCATCCTGAAGAGTAGTTTGGGCCCACTTGGGCCTCTTCTCTGGATCTGCATCTACATATGGATTCACTGAATCTACATCTGATTGTACTAACTCTGTATATGGATCATCTTAATCCTTTGAATCATAACTCTCGTCTGAAGAAGAGTCATCATGTGCATTCTCATCATCTCTAACATGTGGAAGAACAAAGGTGTCTGCATGCGGTTGCTAAGGTACATGCAAAACACTTTCCTAAAATTGGACACTATGCTCAATGATGAGTTGGTCCAAGGAAATATCAATGCGTCTATATCCCTTCACATCGTCGAGGTATCCAACAAAAATACAACATGTGCTCTGTGGATCAAGTTCCTTCCTCTTTTTAGAGGGAATCTAGGCCCATGGACGTGAACCAAAAATGTGAAAGTGGGTCACTTCCAGTTTGAGGCCGCTCCAAGACTCGTAGGGGGTCTTATCCTTGAAATATCTATGGGGAGATATATTTTGTATGTAGATTTCACAATTAAGTTCTTCAGTCCATCATTTCTGTGGAAGTGACTTTGCATGTAGCATGCAAGATGCCATATATTTTAGAGATCTATTTTTCCACTCAACAATTTCATTTTTCTATAGAGTATATGGAACTGTGTGTTTCAACTAAAAACCCGCCTCATAACAAGGATTCTGGATCTCATGGTTGATATAATATCCCTCGTTATCATTTCAAGGGACTTTGATTTTCTTTCCTGACTGTGTCTCAACTAGGGCTTTGAAATCTTTGAGGTGTTGAAAGACCTTTGAATTTTTCCTGAGAAAATTCATGTGAAGCTTGAGAAATCATCAAAAAAAATGAACATGTACCTTTATTTGTTTATTGATGGATGTGGAAAAGGGCCCATGAGGTTACTATGGGTCATATCTAAAGGAGAGGAAGCTCTCTAAGTCTTTCCTTTGTCGAATTTCTCTTGAGGGTGTTTCCTAAGAATGCAACCCTCACACATTCCTTTGGAGAAATGGATGTTTGGTAGACCATCAACCAATCCTTGATTTCTAAGTTGTTGAATATATCTGAAATTTAAATTCCTGAACCTTTCGTGCCATATCCTACTACTTTCATCAGCATGGGTAAGCATTAACACAAAATTTGGTTCAATAAATTCAGAAAATGTATGCAATCTAGATTGATGATTTACCTCACCAGTAGAAACCATGGAATTGGTTTACATGTCATAGATTTCCATTCAATCAGGTGTGAATATGGATTTATTTTTGGTTCCAGAATTTTTCTTCTGATACATGGAGATAATATTGACGGAAAATTTGGGAACGTGAAACACATTCTATAATCTTTCGTTGGTGAGTTGAATCCTTCTTTTGTTGGTGACCTTGACTGGAGATTTATCCCCCATAAAAATAGGAGGACCTTTTCATGCATCTAATGAATAAAAGATTGATTTTGTGGAAGCCATGTTATGTGATTCTCCTGAATCTACGATCCAAGCATTGGGTGAGGAGTTGATGGAAATCAAGGCATGGCTAGAATTGACTTTCTTGGGATTATGATCTTCTAGCTTATTCTTCTTCACAACCTCGGGGATGAAATCTCTAAGGTTATTTTTCTGAAGTATTTGAGTCATTATATCTATTTTTTTTTCATACATGTGGATTCTGGATCGAATCCTTTATGGAAGTATGTGAATTTCTCCCCTTTTCTTCCCTTACCACCTTTGGATCCGGAGCCATCGGTGAAGGGTTTTGAGTACTCTTCCTTCTTCAGATTTGCATGTGATTTCGTTTTGTATTTATATTTATATTTCTGATATTGATGATCGCTTCCATATTGAACAGTAAGTGCATGTGCCTTTGGGTCTTTTATTTTTTCCATGTTGATGAGCTTGGTCTGCTCTTGTGTCAGGGATTCAATAAATTCCTCAAGAGAAGGCATATTCTAGGTGGCTCAAAAGGCAAATTTGATTGAATGGAATGTGTATACGAACACTGAGAATTAAGGAACATATTTTGAGATAATGGTGAGAACCATTTGTTTCTCCTCCTTAAATTTATCAACCCTGCAAGCCTTGAGTTGCGACAGTAAATCCTTAAATTTTGAAAAGAAATCTTGGAGATTGTCGAAGATTTTTGGATCCAATGTGAGTAATTACACCTCAAGAAAGTGTCCCCTCATCTCATCCAGTTTTCCAAATATCCATTCCATGGTGGTCCATGCTTCATTGGGGGTTTTACAGGAAGATATGTAAAAAAGGAGATCAGGAGAAATGAGACTGCAAATTGTTCTGAATGCTTCATCCATTCGATTTAGATACTTGGATTTTTCTATGGCTGATGTTGGTTCTATTTCCGTGTTCATGGTTAAACTATAAAATCATCTTCTTCAAATATGCATGATCATCCTCTCCTTCCATGCAAAGTAATTGTAAGGTGTAAGAATGAATTCTTTTGGGAATTCCATTTTTTTCCGTTGTCTTCAATATTTGGTACCCACAAAAATAATTCGGTGTGTCTTTTTATTAGCAGTCCATTAGCTTTGATAACATGTAAATGTGTTGAACCTACAAAAAATAGATCTATCTAGAAAATAAAACACACATTTGCAAAGATAAATTAAGAAAGAAGAAGCAAGAGAGAAAGAATGGAAGAATTCTCATTAATCGAATGAATAATGAATAATTTACACATGATATACTCAGTATAACTCAACCAATGTGAACTGGAGGAGAAGATAATGCACCATAGTGGTGGTATAGAATGATTTGGACACACACCAGTAGTTACGGGAGTAAACTTCCATCTAGTCTAGTCTCTCGGGCAGTTATGGGAGTGAACTGCCACCTAGCTGAGTTAACTAGTCTATCAATATTCAGTTAACTAACTGAAACAGAGTCAAGTGAGGAGGAGATCAGGGAATCATGGGTAATATGATAGTCTGGTGATGATACCAAATACAATGTGCATTAGTTGGTGATGATACCAATGATGCATGGTGATAATCCCAATGTAGCATCTAGACTCCACTCAACTGATCAAACTGAAGTGAAAACTGAAGAGAATATTCTCCCTGGAGAAATATTCTGTTGGACAACTGAGAGGGGGGGTGAATTAGTTGTTACCATGCTTGAACAATTATGCTTCTTTTTAAATCTTTACAAGGCACTCAATGATAATCACAATAATGCAGAGAATTTAAACAGGGGCACATTCAACATCAGTCACATATATGAGAAAGATAGAGATAGATAATTCCCGAGGAAACCCATACAGGGCAAAAACCTCTTTTTCTTTATATGATAAGTATTATCTATATTCTTTACATTATCATACATATGATCACCAACTCATTGTGAGGCTACAACCTCTGTTTTTGCAAGCTGCAACTTGCTGAGAGCATTGACTCTCTGTTTTCTCTAGCACCCATTAGAAGGAAGCAACAACTCCCTGGTTTCTCTAGCACCAACTAGAAGGAAGCACCAACTCCCTAGTTTCTCTAGCACCCACTAGAAGGAAGCACCAACTCCCTGTGTTCAAGCACCCACTTGAACCTTATTATAGCGATATTAAATTATTCAATGGCTTACTAGACCTGTTGTTTTTCTATTACACTGCTCTTCCCTGTCTGCATCAGTGTCTTCTGCACACCACTTGCACTTTCTGTTCTTCTGCCTTTTATATTCTTTGCACCATATTCCTTTGATGCAACCTTCCTCTACCCTGCATCTCTCCTCTTTCACTTTGCCTCCTTGCTCACACTTGAATCCTCCACCATGACAACCCCATCTCTTCTTCGTTCATCATTCTTATAGTACTTGTGCTCCTTGTGCATGCAATATTCGCAGTGCCTCTGCATGCACACTCCACGCCAAGTTCCTTCGCGACTTGAGTGCTCTGTTTGATCATCATCGTGACTCTTCAGCTTCTCTGGTTGTTTTCACCATGCGTCCATCATCACTGGGTGTTCTGTTGAGATTTATCAACCTCTGGCAGTTGAGACTCCTCGTCTTCTTTGGCACTGTCGAGCTTATGCCTTCTGTTTCAGTTACAGACTTCAATGCTCATCCATCTGTCAATCCCTTTAAGAATCGTATTTCTTCACTGGGAGAAGCTTAGAGACTCTTCATCTCCTCTGGTTATCACACCGAAGTGTCTTCGAGTTCTTTGGCTGACCCCATCAATGGTTTCTGGCAGTTTCACCGTGTCGTGCATCAGTAGCCCTTCGATTTCCTTTAGGTTTATCTGCGCCATTGGATGAACTTTATTAGATCACACATTCATTTCGAAAATTATGTGGCCAAGATTAGCACCTCTAGCTTCTACCTCCATCTTCCATCGATGTGACCAATGGCTATGACCACGCGCTTATGCCTTCCTAATTTTGGGGCGTGATGCAGGAGCATCGCGCACGACAAGCGAGTCAGCATGAAAGGAAATGAACAGCTGGACAAGCCAGCAGAAAGTTTTTGAATTTTCATCCAAGAGGATGCGCCAATGTATAAATGATGCATTTATGAAAGCACCTTTTGTATGTAGTATCAGACCTCGAGCCTTACGCTCTTGTCTAAAGTAGATGGGAGGCATTTAATAGATGTAAGGCAGGTAGATAGATGTTTAAGTCTAGATTAGACAGTTTAGAGTTCGAGAGGGAAAATGGATATAGAAACCCTCCTTTGTACATTGTAACATAGTTCAGAAAGCAACATTCAGAGAGAAAAGAGAAAGCAGAGAACCTTGTGAAGAACACCCATGTACAGATTTGAGTTAATAGAAGAGAGTCTTTGATTCAAATTCATGTCTGGTGTTGTTTCTCTGTGTGTATTGTGTTTGTGCTCTTGAATGTATGTTTTCTAGTTATGCATTTGCTTTGTATATACTGTGCATTAGATTTCAGGTTTGAAACTGACGTTTGAGAAGGAAGAGAATGGGTTTCAATTGTTTCTCTATCTAAGCCAGGAGATTCCTGCATAGAGTGCAGTCGAATTCATCCGCAAGGAGTGCGTCGATGAAGGCTCAGTGGTTTAACTGTTGTTCTCATTCGCCCAGAGGTTGATTTGGGTTGTTAAGGTTGTGCAGGGGAGGCGTAGGCTGAAGAAGAAGACTCAGTTGTGTATCGGAGCAAAAGGAGATAAATGATTGCTGCTGCAGGAAGTGCACAGAGTCTAAAGGACTTAACACTTGAGAAGTTGTTGAGCTCTGAGCGCAAGGAGGGAGCATAAATTATCCTGAAGGAGTCAGAGTGAATAAGCTTAAGAGGGATAGTTCCTTCGTGGTATTGTTGAAAGAGAGCCCAAGGGGTTTGGGTCGAGGAAGGTTCGTGTCGAGGGAGGTTTCGAGCGGAGCTGCAAGCGCAGGTGTGGAGAACAAGTCTCGGCAGAAGCACTTGGTCATTTTCAGGAGTCCCCAAGGAGGAGGATTCGATGGTCAGGATTCGCAGGGGAGATTTGCGAAGTCCCGACATTCGTCAGATCTGGGGAAGTTGCATGGGGTTTAAGCGTTGGCGCACAGGGAAGGAGTCAAAGCTCATCGGGACTTGACTCATCGGAGAATCGGAGTCTCCAGAGTCATAGATTTATCATAGGAATAAATCGCGATCCGCGATTTTCCGAAAGGAGTATAGCCGTAGATCCCGGGTTGGACACGTGTTGGACATTCGGAGAATCGGGGTTTTGGCATTCAGGATTTTCCAATGCAAAAGAATCGCTACATTTGAAACTGCGATTCCGCGATACCCGATAGAATGACAAGGAGGGGTGACGTGGAGGAGAGCGCCTGCACGTGCATCGGGGTTCGGTGTTTCGGAGTTCTCAGTGACGAGAGACTCACAACCACGGGAATCGTGATATCCCGATACGCGATTTCCTGAAGGAGGTAAGAGCGAGGTGGAGGACAAGTATCAGCAGGTAAACTCTCGCAAGGAGAAAATGCCAAGTGGCATCGGTGTATCGTGAACTCGGGTTTTCGCGAGTTGGAGCCGCCAAAATCTATTCCAAGATTTACGAGGTCGCGAGAGGTGATATTGTGGCAGCCATCGATTTGAGTGTGGGCCCCAGAATGCAGTAAAGGGAAAGACAAGTGTCA
>JZKD02S2307343.1:836573-854230 GCA_000966675.3 Picea glauca
GGGGGGGGGGTTGGAATTGGGCACGCATCTCTCGAGCGGCCAAGATTAGAGTGCCCAGATCAATGACACTCAAGCGATTCCAGACCCCCCTTGCCTTTCTACCTTTAATATGGGGGGGGGTCCAAAATGGTGGGGTATTGACGAAGGACCCCACTCCTGTCGTGTCACCTTTTGTATCGTTCTCCTCCTGAATATGAGACAAAGATCGTTCCCTTTAGCCCCTTCTCGTCCTCCAACATCTGTCCATCTCCTGAGTGGTGTAAATCTATTGACATCGTGGATTGACACATGGTGAATATTGCCACGTGTCACTCTGATTCGTGACTTACATGTGCCTAAAATGTTGAATCAGTATGACACTTGTCATTACCTGGTTGTGCCACGTGTTCTTAGCTGATGTGGTATGCTGACATGAGTCGGGTCGATGGTCCAGATCACATCTTGATCTAACGGTTCATATTCAGTCGAGATTTCACACATCGCGATATCGGGATTCTTGATGTTAATATTCTTTGACATCTCCAACACTCGATCCTCGAAACCCCGAAATGGTCTTAGATCAACGGTCCAGATCTGATCTTGATTCAACGGTTGCGATTAAGTCACGATTTTTCATATCGCGAAATCGGGATTTCTGTGGATGATATTACTTGACATCTCCAACTCTCGATCCCTGAAACTCCGACATGGAATGGAATCAACAGTCCAGATTCAACCTTAATCTGACGGCTTAGATTAAATCATGATTTCATATATCGCGATTTTGAGAGGTTAGGGAACATCTTTCCTTTGACTCTCTAGTCAGCGAACTGACAATCTATCCCCACGTGTCATGCCTATATATGGACGGTCCTCCTTCTTTCGGGACTTTGTGAGCCCTCTACTCCTTACACTTTAAAGAACGTGCAGGTTCTCCTCGATCCAACAGTGGTCGGACCCTGTGCTCATATCTAACGTCTGAGATCTATCCTCCATATCTGCGCGCTCCTCTTGTCTACATTGCGATCTGATGGTCATCAGGAATTCGGGATGGGATCCAACGATCACTGACGCTTCTCCTCCAAGCTTACGCATCCTCCTTACTTGGAATAATTTCTAAGTGTCAAATTCCTAGACCTTTGATCCGCATGTGATCCTAAGTACGCTATCTCCCTTGAGCTTTAGCCATGAGTTAACCGCATCCCTGGTGCACACCTACGCACTGCATTTGACTCTGCGCTAATTCCTCCTAAGCTTACATTGTTCCTATTTTTCCATCGATGCACACTCTTCCCAAACTGATTCTGATGCTCGTCTGTTACATCCTTCCTGCAGTGTCTTCCCAAACTGCTTTTGATACTCGTCTGTTACATTCTTCCTATACTCATGCCATATTCACTGTTGTACTCGCCATCAATGACAAGCATACGCTACCTGTTAAACATTTGCCAACATATTCTTCCTAAATATAGGAGACTGAATAATGAATAATAAACGAGGAAAAACCTTAGGAAAATTAAATCCTGGGTGTGCTAAAGTAACTCCAACACATAGGAGTTGGGTGTGCCCGCATCTTCCGAGAGAATATCTGGCATGGGTGACACTTCTTGACTGCCTCAACACAATATTTGATTAACGAGGGCCAAAAGTATCAAGTGTGAAAAATATTTTGGGTTGTCTCCAATGCAGATAGATGACCACCACATGTTCCTATGTTACAGTCATTTAAAACAAGCTCTACTTCTTCGTGAGTAAGAAATCATTGGAGAATGAAATCCACTCCTCGATGATATAAAGTGTCATTAAGGATGAAATAGTTTTGTACTTGGTGGAGGATTCATCGATGCTCATCGTGAGAAGAATAAGAAAGGCACTTAAAAGTATGAATATACACAATTATATCTCCATACCAAGGGTATGATGACGCGATAAGAAAATTATCTTTGTTGAATAGTGACTCTTTAGGAGAAATATCACCACTTTCAACTGAAAGTTCTGAGATTAGTTCAACAAATACTAGGGACTTTTTAGATTTCTCCGAAACAAAATCCAAGTCAAAATCTTGCATGATGACTATCCATCGGCCGATTTTTCCACCGATGACCCGCCGTGTTAACACATGTTGAAAAGGATTGATGATAGGTATGACAATGGTTTTGCGAAGTAAAATGTAATGATGGAACTATTGGAAATCGTGAAGAGCTGTTAAAGCAAGTTTCTCAACAAGTGAGTAGTTGAGTTCTGATCCAACTAGGCCTTGGATAATATAGTAGATAACATGCTCCTCAAGCACGTCGTCCTCTTGGAACAAGACCATGCCGATAGCGGATTCTTCAGAAACCAAATACAATAAGAAATCCTTGCCATAATATGGAGGACTGAGAAGAGGGGCAGACGTCAGGGCACGTTTCAACACTTCGAAAGAGCGTCGAGCTACTTCATCCAAATAGAATGGGACCCATTTTTCAAGAGACACATGAACCCTTTATTAATCTCACATAATTAGCAATAAAATTCCAAAGAAAATTTTCTTTCCCCTGTAGACTCTCAAGCTGGGGGAAGCAATTGAACTATTTCCTCAAACTTTAGAGGATTGATCATGATCCCTTTTGTTGACATGATGAAACCTAATAAGCATCCCGATGTCACACAAAAACTGCACTTGTTTGGATTCAAGTGAATCTGATAGTAGCAACACCTCTCAAATATTATTCATAAATGGGTGACATGATTGGTTCTCTTATGAGAACATGATGCCAGATCATCAAACAATGTGGGTAATTCCAAAAAAATAGAATATAATCGATTGCTCCTCTTGTTGTTGATGCCTTGATTGATGGTTTTGTCGGCAAAAGGACAGACCCAGGGTTCAATGCTTCAACAATGCACCAACAAAACCCTAACTACTAGCCCTTTCAGCAACACCTATGAAGCAAATGAAGTCTCACCCGAGGTAGAGGCAAGGGTGGTTACAGGAATCAAGTGTCTGCAACCTTAGCTCAGACACAGATATGTGATTAAACCACTCTAACAAGCACTTGGAAGTTATCATTCACCCTTATTCACATCACAGTTATAAACCCTAATTACATAGCAGTGCAGTATTCAACAAGATCTAATACATCCAGAACTTAGCACATAGATATTGATCATATCTAGCATTTATTCACATTATTAAGCACTAAGTTATCCTATCATATGCATATAACATATATCATTGCACTAAGAGTACATCACATCAATAGCATAACAACTGTAATGCAAAAAGAAACCACAACATAGAATATACGTGGTTCACCCTAGTGTGGGGCTATGTCCACCAACTCTTCTCTTATTTATTATATTATGTCAAGCTTCTTACAGGCACAGAGCATCAAAACCCTACTCCACAGAGGATAGGATATCTACACACACCTCACCAGATCGTCCTTCCCCGAGTTAGATCACAGCACCAAGCCTCCTTAGATAATCTATGCAGAAAGCACTATAGGTGACCTACACTTAGCTCTGCATGTCTCAACATACACTATGCACAAAGCCTCTTACAATTACTTGCACTTAGCACCTAGCACCACACCCATACATTGTTACTTACATCTCCTATCTTTCTATTTATGCATTACAAAATGGGCCTAAGCATGGGTAAACCCATGGGCTGACATCCCATACCTGTTACATAAACCCTAATCCCAAAACTGCCCTAAAAAGGGGCAGAGATCCCGCGATATCCTCTTAAACATGCGCTCCACCTTCGACCAGCCTGTTGAAGTCCCAAAAGAGGTCAAACATGACCAAGGATATCCAAAACTTGGTTAAAGGCGCACATGCCCCCAACACTCATCCCAAGTCACTCTGGTCTAGGTAAATCTGCCTCAAAATCTCCGAGCTTGGCTTGAGTTGCTTCAACCTATTGTTGAGCCAAGGCCTCCTGCTCGACGAACTCTTGAATAACTTCCTCGTTCACATGTCCCTCTAAGTGCTATTCTACCAAAGTGACTACTCGTTCCATCTCTACTCCTTGGCCTTCAATCTCCTCAAAAAGTAGGCAAGCTATATACTAGACTGGCTGTAGCTTCTGAGTCACTTCCATGACTTTGCTTTGTATTGCATGGACCTATTGTTGGGCCGTGTGTTTTTCTTGCGATATTTACATTTGCTCGATCGTTGAAAATGGATTTAACTACACTTGTACTATTGTTTCTTGTTGTTTTCTTCCTGGAGTTTTGACTCCAGTGTTTTCAGTTCAGGGTCCTCAGTAAGGTGCTCATAAGTCTGTGCACTGCGACTGCTTAGATGTTTACATTCCATAGCTAATTCTTTGATCCTTTCAACTATGATCTAGGTAGTTTCATTTCTTTGGTATTGCACATCCTGTGGAGTGCTTGGCACTGTTTGTAGCTCCAATTCTGTTATTCTCTATTGAAGTTGTTGAATGGCTTTAGCAAGCTTCGCCACTTGATTCTCCATCGGGTCTTCCTCCATTTCCTCTAACCCTTTCATAGAGTGAAGTGCTCTGTGGACTGCTTCTCTAACTCCAACCTACTTTGTGAGTAGTTGTTCTTTCTCCTTCTGGATCCGTGCTCTATCCACTTTGAACCTGATTTGGAGGTCGTCCTTCTCTTGTTGCGCAACTCAACATTTCTCTATGGTTTCCTCTTGTGCTTGCTTCAAGGCCACTGTGGTCTGTTACTTTTCTTCTTGCATGTGAAGAAGGCAAGCTTTGATTGCATCAGCTATTCTGCAGAATTGGGCAAGCTCATCTCTCAATGCTAGTTCTTTTGGTGGTCGAGGTGCAGTGGACACTACGTGGCTGGAGTGAAGGGCTTGTTGTACTCCTCTCATCTCTGCTTCAATCCTGTCATACATGGTTTCTTGTTTGTCTTCAGTTCTCTACAAAATATATTCTGAGGGATCTGATACAACCACGATAATTAAGTCGAAGTCATTGACTGTGAGTACAGTCTATAGCTACAGCTTACTCTCTTTGGACTTCTTCCGCGATGTAGGTTTCATCAGGGAAACCTTTCTTTTATTGGATGTCTTTGTGTCTTCAAGGGGGTTCCTAGGCGGTGTTACTTCACCCTACTTTTTCTTGTTTTCTTCCCCTTCTTTCTCTTCTTTTTCCACTTCGTCATCTCCTCCTCCGCTAGGTGAATCTTATGTAGTCTCTTCTGATGTGTTGTGTATTTCATGTACATATTCATTCTTTTTCTTCCTGCTACTGTTGGGTGCATCATACTCTTCGCAAGTAACCACCGGACTTCCAATGAGATTGGGGTTGGACAGTTTTTCCTGGTCGACTGGTATAAAGAACTTTGCAGGCCATTCCTTAGTGATTTCTTCCAGGTCCTTCTCTGTGATCTTGTAGTAGGACTGAATCTCTTCTTTACTTTCATCTGTGCGTGCAGTAATATAAATAAAATGCCTATCGACGCAGAACTTCTTAATGTCCCTGAACCTGTCCAGGGTGCTCAATGTCCTCTCTTTCTCTTAAGAGATCCTCAACCTTTCCTGTACTGCGCACTGGGATCACAGTAACTAACTTGCAAAAAATTCTTTCTAGGATCCTACATCCATTTGTTAGTCCAAACATTCTTTCTATGCATAGGAATAACATATCTTTCATTGCTTCTATTAGATCTATTCATATCAAATCTTCTTTCTTCTAACTGTACCCTAGTTTTCAGACTAGGACAAAATTTATCAAACATACCTAGATTCATTCTTTCGAAACAAAAAATTTCAATTATCTTACCTTTCTCAGAGCACAAAGCTTCAAGATATTACCTCTTTTATTCAGATTGGACTTCTCTTCTCAGCACAGAGCTTAACAAATCAATACTGCACACTAAAGCATAGATCTACGCACATAGCTTTATTTTCTTTAGTTCCCAACATCGCAGTTTCAGGTCCCAACAACGTAACCATTTTTTGGCATAGCGGCAGACCCAGGGTTTAATTCTTCAACAACGCACCAACAAAACCCTAACTGTTACACATCAAAATTAAGCAGGTTTTCAACGTAACTTTTCCACCCGCTCTATCTCAGCCCCCTCTTACTTTGTTCCCACAACATTGGATTTCATCCCCAACTAGTGTGATCATTGTGAGAAGTTTTTGTTTGCTTGTTTGTTTACTATATTTTTAGCGTGTGTTGTTTGTTCTCCCTAGCAGAATCTAGGTTGGATCTTTATTTTTTATGGCGTCAGTTACCGGAATGACCAATGAAGGAACCCCTTTGCCGGGGGAAACCTTTTTTTTTCCTTCTTATGGAAATGTTGGTCCTCCTTACATCGCTACTTTGAGCCTTCCAGGTCTCACAATTGGGTTATCGGTATGGTGTTTTTCCACTCCGGTGATCTCGAATGTATGTGATTCAGATGTAAGCACACCACCCACACATCAACCTCATGTCGACTTTTCTCCTTCTTCACCTAGTGAAATCTCTAAAGCGAGTAGCTAGTTTGATAAGAAGAAGAAGAAACAAAAAGAGAACAAGAAGAACCAGAAAATGACCAAGCCTCCAACCATATTAGATGTTGGATCCAACCAACCATCTACTATTAATCGTATGGGGAGTGTTGATGAGGTCGACAAGATTAAAATGAAGACTCTGAAACCCAAATTCCCTTGCAGTCTTTGTGAGGGTGACCGCTTTTTGAGAGATTTCCCTAGTCTTCCCAAGGTCTTATAAATGTGTTCCTCTAAGTCATAGACCCCTACTGGACATGTTGGTGACGCCCCATCAACTAGTGACATTAAGGTTGGTAAGAAGAAGACAACTGTCAAATTTCCTTGTATGTTATGCAAAGGTGATCATTATTCTCACCTTTGTCCTCGTATGGACGAGGCTTCTTTTCTTTTGGAAAATATTCAACTTCCAACTGGTTATCATACGATTTCCCCCAACCCATCCTTAGTTGATGGAATGGTCAATATGGTTCCATCCAAGGTCATTCCAGTTGATCGGGTGGTCAATCTAGTTTCATCCTCGGTTGAACCACTAACCAAAGTAGCTGATCCTGTTCTGTCATCGATCAACCCCAATTTTCATCTGAAAAGTGAAACCCAATTGATATATCCATTCCTGTCATTGGTCAGTCCCACCCTTCATATGAAGAGTGCCAACGCGGTCGATCCCACTCCTCCTCTAACAAGTGCAAAGTGGTTGCTCCAGTCCCTTCATCGGTTAGTCTGGTTGATCATGTCGTCAATCTGGTCATGTCCTTAGTTGAACCAGCTGACAAAATGGTTGATCTGATCCCATGTTCGGTTGATCCTTCTCTCCCGTTAGAGAGTGCAACCCAAGTGATTGATATATTTCCACCTTTCGACCCCATTCTCCCCTTGGAGAATGAAACCTAAGTGGTCGATTTGATGTCACTATCAATCGATCCTACTCTCCCGCTAGAGAGTAAACCCGATTCTACCCACATTTTTCTCGTTGATACAGAATCTACCGTGCTGGGGGGGAATTCCTCCCTCTCCTAAGAAACCCCCTCCAAGTAATGGGGCCATCCTATTTGATTCGGGTGTGCTAACTGGAACTCGTCTTCCCTCTCACATTCCTTTCAAGATTACAGTACAAGTTTGTGGTCGGGACGTTCCTCATGCGCTGATAGATGAAGGTTAGTCCATTACTATTTTGTCCTTTATTGCTTGGAAAGCTTTGGGTTATCCTCATCTTGTGCCAGTTACCTAGACTCTGTTTTATTTTAACAAAAGAACCAGTCACCCTTTAGGGATCCTTCCTCAGTTTCCCATAACTTTGGAAGGGAAAACTGTCTTTATTGTTGTTATGGTAGTCCAAGACCCCTTGGATTTCGATTTACTCCTTGGGAGAGATTATGTCTATGCCATGAAATCTATTGTGTCCACTCTCTTTCATTTGATATATTTCCCTCATGATGGGAGAATGGTGACTATTGATCAACTTTCATTTGTTGGCCCTGACTTGACCATCAACCCAATGACCTCCCTAAACAGGTCTTATATGTAGTCGGTATCACCCCTACCACAGGTAAATTATGTGGCTTTGTCTCCCATGACTTCAACTTCTGATGACTTAGATACGGTAGTTGACATGGTTATCTCTTCAATAGGGCTATTGGAGCCTAATCTCCTTACCCCTATCACGGCCCTCGACATGTGTTCCTTCCAGAGCATTGTTCTTCCATCTAGTGAAGATCTCTTGGAAGCCATGACCAAGTTTTGTCCCTTGACATGGTTTCCTTCCATAGCATTATCCTCTTGGAAACCATGATCAATAATAATTCATGAGCATAGTTTTCCTCTCTGTGGCAAGCTCGTTAAAATATGAAACAAAGACTATGAGCACAATTTTCCCCTCTATAGCAAGCTCGTTAAAAAATGAAACAAAAATACAAGGATTGAACCCGGATCTTTAAGCATAGTTCTTTTACTATGTCAAGATCATTAAAAAATGAAACAATCACCTCTCATACGCAATCGAGTCTTTCGTTAGGTCTCATTTTTTAACCTTCATTTCATCCACCTTTATACGTTTTCTCCATCTAGTACAAAAATTGGTGACAACCTCAACATCGGTGAATGAATTGAGGATTGGGGGGGCATGTCTCCAGCATTTTATTATCATTCTAGAGTCATGAAACTAACTTTTCAAGCTAGGGGCAGAGTACCAACCATCCATGGGTATCCCAACCTTTGGAAATTACGTTGGCAATTTACAAGCATACTTTATTTTTTTTTCAAGATTGTGAAAAAATGAAACCAATAATGAGCATGGTCTTAGTTCCTTCTCATGCTTGAAAAAACATGAGAATGTAACTGAGTAGACTTTTATCACTTTTTCATACTCGTAAAGGTTATACGAAAAAGGAACCCCCTAGAGTCTTCTTTAAGCTCTTTTCAAACTCTCTAAACATGAAAAGATTGTTGAGTAATCTTTCTTCCTTTCACACTCGTTAAAAGGTTTGAAATGGCATCTTTTGAGTAGTAGTTTATCTCTTTTTCGGCCTCACAAGACTAACATTACGAAAAATTACAACCCTGGAGTCATCTTTAATTTATTTTCAGACTCTCTAAACATGAAAAATCACTGAGTTTACCTTCTCTGGACTCGTTAAAAAATATACATTGAGGGGCCCATATGGTACCGAACCCTTACTTCTTCCAGTTCGTTAAACAAAGGAAGAGGGACTTATCGAAGGTAAGTTATATCGAAAATGTGTTACCCTCCTTGATCTCGTTAAATTAAAAAGAGGTACCCATCTATCTGGATGGGGGGGGGAATTGAAGAAAGCAAGCCAAGCAGTTCTTGAAAACATCACCAGTCACTCTTACAGTCTCCCTTGAACACAACACTTTTTCTTTGCATACATTTTAATGTGTTGAACCTATACACTAAACCAATCCTCTGAGTTTGTTTACTCCTTTGGATCACCCAATGAAAGTCACAGTGTCCATTGCATCATCATGTTTTGGTCCAGGTCATATTTCTGTTGTTGTGCCTCAGTGCTCAAGGGAAGTATTTGCTTCAAGAGTCAACCATCACAAATACCTTGTTTCAATACCTGTGTTAGTCCATGTTCATTTGATCTACCAATTTACATCTCTGTTTCAGTTTCATGTCATTTATGGGGGATACATCAAGGCCTTGTTGCGACGAGTATGTTCTTATTGAATTCGACACATTACCCGGGAACTAGACTTAGAAACCAGTTAGTACCCTGGGACCTGTATGCCTCAATGTCAGGCCTCCTCTCTTTCGACACTAGGTTTACATCATTGACCATCTGATCGGATGATTCCATGGATGTTTTACTTCATCTCATCTATTCACATTCATTGGAATGTACTAGGGTACCTTGCGAATCATTGACATCAATGGTTATTTCCCTCACACTTGTTAACGGTTTACCTCATTGACTGGTAATCAAGTGGTTTCTACCATGTTCGACATAAATACATCTATTCACATGGTTAGATTCGTACTGCATCTAGATCAGTAAGAATACCCTAGGTTGAGTGATCACTCCTATATATACTTTTCCAAGGTTGCGATGAAGTTTCTCTTGAATATTGACACATATACTGTTACATAGATCCACTTTGTATTGGTCTATGGCTATGTCTTGTCGTCTCATATATCCACTGTGTATTTTTCATGGCTACGATCAGTTCATGTCATGGAATTATAGATCCACATTATATCTTTGGTGGCTATACTCTTTGTTAATATAATTATGGATCCGCAGTGTATCTTATGGTGGCCATACCTTGCAAGTCTTTATCACCCAAGCATAGGTATGCTTGCCTTGGGTTTGAAACATGTCATAATATTTGTTTGATGGTTTTGTGAAACTTCTACCAGGTTCTCTACATCCACACCCTTGCTCAAAAAAGTCTACAAAGTACTTCAGTCATCAGTTTCCATCTTCTAACTTTGCACTTTGGGGGGCAATCTGTTACACATCAAAATTACTCACTTCAATGATGACCTATTGTCATAGTTACAAGTGTCACAAGTGTTGTGTTTTGGCCACAAGTGTCACAAGTGTCGCAGACATCATACAGTCATCTTTCCCATGCCATGTCTCGAATGACATCACAAGGAACACTTAAAGACACCCTCAAAGACTGGTTTAAGAAGGAGAAATCATTTGATGAAGAGTACAAATATTTTACCATTTAAAAAACCCACTTAAAAATGAATTTAGAAGGAAAGCACTCCCCTACCCACTGTCAGGGAGTGTCAGCAGCACCTACCCTTCTTTGGGGGAGTGTTCCATCACTCTGTGCACCCTTCTGGGGGAGCACAGGTATATTTTAAATACAATTTGGGCAGCACTCCCCTACCCACTATCAGGGAGTGCCAGTTCTCCCTAACCTTATTTGGGGGAGCATTGCAACACTCTATGCCCCATTCTGAGGGAGCGTTGGGTTGTTTGAGGAAATCTTGGACTTTTGAGGAAAATCAGGGAAAAATCCTCCTCATCTCTGGAGTTGGTTGGATTTGAATCTGAGGTCAAGAATGGATCTTAGGGAGGATCCACAACTGATTGAGAAGGATCCTCAACCTATCCCAAGAATATCTAAGGTGGTTGGGTCTCTCCAAGATTATATAAGGATGCCTTCTCATGGTGAAAGAGATGGAGATATTGAGAGATACCTAACTTATGATCTCATAAGGAAGGAGGACATTGAAGACATCAAACTTATGATATCATAAGGGAGATAATCAATGAAGTATAGTCATTCTTCTTGTGGATCATTGGAGCAAAGGGTTTGGACAAAGAGATCTTGGTGAAGCTGATGCATCTACATCTATGGTTGTAAATACTTTTCTTTGTTTTTATTAATATATACGTGTTTTTCGTGTTTCCTTCAAGATTATGTTTATTTACATGAACTTGTCTTTAATAGATAGATCTGGTTTCAAGCTAATCATAGTAGAATAGGAATTTTTTATGTCTTTGCTGTGATTGGATTGCAGGACTTGTTGAAGAGCTTGGGGATCAAGGCTCAACTCGGATTGGGCAAGGAAAAATATTGACAAAAAGGTACATTCTTCTTCCTTTTCTCTATTTGATTGACTTAGATAGGTTTAAAATCATGTCAGTGACCAAATTTAGCACCTTTCTGTCTTGATCTTAGAGATTTAGGGTTCAAGAGGAAAGCCACTTGTCCGCAGGGGGATTTTCCTGTACCACTAACTACCGTTCCTTTCAGCAACACCTGCAAATAAGATGAAGTCTCACCTGAGGTAGAGGCTGGGGTGGTTACAGGACTCAAGTGTCTACAACCTTAGCTAGGACAAAGATCTGCAATTACACCACTCTAACAAGCACTTAGCAGTTATCATTCACCCTTATTCACATCACAGATATAAACCCTAATTACAGAGAAACATAGTATTCAACAAGATCTAATACATTCAACACTTATCACATAGAAAAAGATCATATCTAGCATTCATTCACATTATTAAGCACTAAGATATCCTATCATATGCATATAACATATATCATTTCACTAAGAATACATAACATCAATAACATAACAAATATAATGCACAAAGAAACCACAACACAGAATATACGTGGTTCACCCCAGTGTGGGGCTACATCCACCAACTCTTCTCTTCTTTATTATCTTCTATCAAGCTTATTATAGGCACATAGCATCAAAACCCTACTCCGTAGAGGACAGGAGATCTGTGTCCACCTCGCTAGATCCTCCTTCCCCGAGTTAGATCACAACACCAAGCCTCCTTACACAATCTGGGCACAAAGCACTACAAATGACCTGCACTTAGCTCTGCAAGTCTCAACATACACTATGCATAAATCCTCTTACAATTAATTGCACTTAACACAATACTTAGCACCTAGCACCACACCCATACATGATTACTTACATCGCCTATATTTATGTTTATACATTTCAAAATGGGTCTAAACATGGGTAAACCCATGGGATGACATCACATACCCATTACATAAACCCTAATCCCAAAACTTCCCTAAAAAGGGGCTGATATCCCATGATCTCCACTTCGACTTGCACTCCACCTTCGACCAGCCTGTCAAAGTCCCAAAAGAGGTCAAACATGACCAAGGATCTCCAAAACTTGGGCAAGGGGCCAAGGATAAACAAATTGAAGGGTGATAAGATTTCTATCAGGTATATAACCTAGTGTTCCCATAGGAGGTGTTGGATTTTCACCTCCACACACCTAATGATGAGCACCTTAAAGGATGCCATTCTAGAACATCTACCAAGATAGATTTATTACGACATCATGTTCATGGAAGGTTTCTCCCAGATTGCAAGTCCCATCACAACTTTACAGAGAATGGGGGTCATATTTAAATGGAATAAAGAGTATGAGGAAGCCTTTATTAAGCTAAAACATCGTCTGAAGATATGCCTCAACTATGTGTTTGAGGTCGTGGAAAACAAATGACATGGCCCTTTGAAATGTATCTCCAACATTCTTTAGGCCAAAAGGCATTTTTCTATATGTGAATGTACCCCAAGCACAAATAAAATTCATTTTGTGTTGGTCCTCTGGCCTGATCTGAATTTGATTGTACCTAAAAAAACCATCCATGAAATAAAATACCTCACAACCCGCACATTCGTCGAAGATCTGGTCAATAAATGGGGTTGGAAAATTTTCTTTTGGGCAAGATTTTTTCGGGTCAGGAAATTCCATACATATGCAGATTGTACCTTGCTTGTTTTTTTACTGGAATAGGGTTCGATACCCATTCTATAAATTTCACAGTGTAGATGAAACCAACCTTGATGAGTTTCTCTACTTCATCCTTTATCGTCGTTGCTTTGCGAGGATTGACCGGGTGAAGCTTCTATCATATAGGTTTGAAATCAAGATAAGTCATGATATCGTGCTCAAAAATACATGGATCAATGCCTGACATCTCCTCATAAGACTAGACAAAAATGTCGAGGATTTTTTTAAACAATTCAATGTAGATTTGAATCTCTTCGGGAGAAAAATCCACTACAACGAAGACATTTTCCACGACACCAATGGAATTGGAGATGTCAATAGGAATCGTTTCAGAAATAATTAACATGTTTCTCTTAGCATATATTATGTGCATAGCTAGAGGGTTAATAGGACAAGGGGCATCTTGATTCATGGTCGTAACAAAATATCCTGCCTCTATTCTCTTGAGATCAAGTAAGAAATAAGATCTATGGTGAAGATCATCCCAAAGTTGGTATGGCCCAAACATTGCCTCCAAGATCACCTTGTTAGAGGGAGAGACTAATTCCAAAGGTTCATGAGTGGAGAGAGAGTATTGAGCCCAAATAGGCTTAAGAATAGGATCTATCTCTTGTGAGGGAGTCGAATTAGGGTTGGTCGAGGCTTCCTGGAAAATATTGTATGCAACCTCAACAGAGGATAAGGGAATGGACATGCCAAGCTTCCCTACCCATTTCCTTTGAGGCTAATGGGGAAGTTAAAGTCCATGTTTCTTCAAATTAAATCATTTTAAAAGATGTGACCTGAAAAATGGTATCCTTCGGCTGGTTGGGGACAGCTGAAACAAACCTAACATCATTATTGAGCGACAGATAATAAAAATTCCCTATTAAATATCGAAACAATCCAACACCTAAATTGATAGTACCTGGTTGCGTGTTTTCAATCATCGGGGTCGTGGATGCCCCTGATGAAGGTTTAGGATGGGAGAAGGATAATTGATCAATGGTTATGATTCGGCCTTCATGAGGAAAACATAACGCCCAAAAATTGGTGGATATGACCATTTTCATAGCATAGGTCCAACTCTGTCCTAACAAAATATTGTAGTCGAGAGATGCATAGACTACTTCTACCTCGATGCACACAGTTTTTCCCTCCAACTACATGGGGAAATAGGGAATTATACCATGTGATATGAATGATTGACCGTCAAACATGGTAAGAAAAGTGGCTGACAAAGAGAACTCAGGTTGGTCGATGGTCTTCCAACATGCCAATGGCATCATGCAAGTCGAGGCACCCTCATCAACCGTATGAAAAATGTTTTGTGTCAATGATTCTGTGGTGTACGCCATTACTATCTAAAAAGTGACATGGTAGGGAAGACGAGGTTTATGGTCTGTAGGGTAAAAAACAATCATTCCTAAGTTACTCGTCTTGGCCACTCCCAAGGAAGAAAACAACACTTTTATCTGTGAGGGGAAACTCTGGAGAACTTCTAGAGTGGATATTGCACAAGGAGTTTCTGCTAGATCCTCCACGATGGAGTAATTTTGAGCATCGCTTGTGTTTGGGTTGTGATAATTCTTTTTGAATGCACATTTAGGTATGTGAGTCATCGTTTCTACCACTATATTCTCAATTTGAAGAGGATTCAATGGGTTGGAGGCTTCTTTCCCCTTCTTAATAGATTCCGACATTCCATAGTTATGATCTCTGGTCGATGTATGAGCTTCGAATTTCATCATATAAATGTTTGTGGCCCCATTGTTATTATTGGGCACGGGGGTTCCCTGACTACCCCCAGGCATGCTCATGGATGAGGAAGCTTCAACCATATTGTTCCCTTGAATAAAAGAGTTATTTAATATGACAGGTTTTTTTTGTGCCAATAGCTTTTCAAGTTCCTCAAGCCGAGGGAATTGGTGAGTCAAATGGTCATCCATGCAAATCTTACACATAAAATTCACCTTTCTCTTTTTGTTTTTTCCCTCAACAACATTATTTGAATCCTTTTTATCCCCCTTACCCTTCTTGTTTTTATGTTTCCTCTTTCTCTTGATTTGTTGGTTACGCTTGGGATTTGTCGATTGCACATTGTGTACATCTGATGTTTGGGTTACAAGGGCAACCAAACTAGGAGTTTGGCTGGACACAGTCTCTTGAATCGATAATTGTTGTAACTAATTAGACAATAGATTTGTGGGCTTGCTCTATGTTGAGCCAAATATTCCATTGATGTGAGCCCTAGGCTTATGTTTGGATTTGTTCAGAGTCGACCGTGGTTCGTTGGGTAAGATCTCCTATAGCATACCGAACTAAGACTAAATCAGCTCCAGTTTTTGGGCTCTCATGATACCCTCTTCTTTAGAAAAAACATTGGACATTGCTACGTATTTGGACATGCAAGGAACCAAATACTTTAGGAACCACTTGAGAAAAAATTGAAGAGGTACCTTGAATTTAATAAAACTCTTTCATCATCTCCATTCTAGGATGTGATCTGAGATATGGTCGGCTTTTGTCTGGTCAAAGTTGGAGAACAACATGGTGTCGACATTGTATCTTACTGGTAATTGGAAATGATTTAAGAAAACCAAAAAAAAGTCATTAAAGTAAGCATACTTCAAGTTGTCGAGCTCGATATACCATTTCACGACACCCCTATAAGAGTGCATTGAAAAACGTGAAGCTAAACGGAGTCATCCTTTAACAAGTTAGATGAGCACCATAAGTGAAATGTCATCACATGATCACCTGGATATTCACTAGGATTACCTTCGAACATAGGGATGTTCGAGGGAAATTTAGTCGGCATGGGGGGCCAACACAGATCATGACAGATCGAGTCATTTAACAATCTCGACAAGTATGGAAAATGCAGAGTTGCTAGAAAAGGTAGTCTTGGTTGTGGCCTATTTACATGAAAAGAGGGGCCTAGATTTTGGTTGGCGCCAGGTTTCCAAGAAAATTTTGACTGTAGGCTAGGGTTTTGGTAGAGACCATGGTGGCCCTATCGAGAAAACCAGACTTGTGTTTGATGCTGCATCGTCGGTCGATTCCCGAAGTTAGATGACATGGATTTTGCAGGGATTTCTCCATGTACAGTGCTCCAAGGACGTTGGTTACGGATTCCCCTAGCCAACCCTCCTGGCATAGGTACAAAACCTTGATTGGGATTCCACAGAGTGTGGAAGGGGTTTCCCTCAACCGACATCCCTTGCGAGGGAAATGAGACCTGGCAAGGATTCCCAAGACCTTATGAGGAGTAAACTCATGTCATCGCTCCCTTCGAAGGAATGAAACATTGCATAGGTTTTTTTTGACCAAAGATGGGGTTTCCCCCAATAAAGAAAGAAGATGATGTAAAAGAGTTATTTCCAAATGCATCGAACAAAGAAAACGACATTGATCCCATTGGAGTCGTGTAGGATTGAGGTCCAAGGTTCCCTCCACTGAAAAAACTATAGTTGGTATTAGGCCCGATCGACTACTAGAAAGTGCCTCTGAGAGAAGGGGATGAAGGAGGGATGTGACCTCCACTGTAAGGAATGGCATTCAATGGGGTGGTGTTTCTCGCGATGGCTCCTTGAAAGGGATCATTAGAGCTCCCTGCCCCCATACCAAAGGGATGAAGAGTAGAATAGGTGAGAACTGAGTTAGAGTCAAAACATGGCATCCCATACGAAAAGGGAGTGTTAGACGCATTTTGAATGGAGGGAAAAATGGTTAAAGTCGTGGAAGTGTTTTTTCCACCACTCAAAGTAGCGGGAGTCTAAAAAGTCATGGTCCTGATAGGTGGAGGTGGGGGAGGAGGTACAATACCCCCTCCTACAAAAGTCGATATGGGATTATGAGGACTCCCTGATGAAGTAGCACTAATTTATTCCATCACCGATAGCCAAACAAGCTGTCATTCAGGTGAAGTCACTTGAGGAGGGACTACCTGAATTAGAAGTGGTGTTGATAAGTCGATGATCAAAGGATTTTCTGGCCTAAAACCTTTGGTCTCGAGGTCAAAGAAAATGGATTCCTCCGGTGCAGGAAAGTCTTTTCTCGGAGCTGGTTCGAGTAAAGTTCCATTTGGCCCAGTAGCTTCAAATGAGCCTTCTTGATCTATCCTATGCCAAAATGGTGGTAGAAGTGGCTCCAAATTAACCAATGAATTTTAAACATTATTTTTCATCACCCCTATGACTGTTAATGATGTACACTGTTAAGAACCAAATATCAATATAGCATAGAAAAGCCTCAGAAAAAGTACTCAACGCCTTGAAAAAGAGATAATTTCATATAATAAGCCTCTTCGAGGGGGCAACCTCCTTTTACCCCACCTAAATTTTCAAGTACAAGATGACTCAAAATGAAAATGTCTCCTTGGTATATATAGGATACTAGGAGGTATAATTACAACTAATGGCCTAAAGCCGACATAAATAAAATAACATTACTAATA
>JZKD02S2307343.1:866066-886883 GCA_000966675.3 Picea glauca
GGGTATGGAATGTTGGTTAAATATCGCGCACAGATATATGGTTGAAAATAAAGTGTGCAAATCAATGACTCGTGGTGTTTTTCGGACCCCCCCGATCGATCTGTGTTTAAAGGGTGGGGGGGGGTCCGGAATGGATTCTTTTCTGGCGGGCCCCTTATCTCTATGTAGCAGGAACCTATTGGGTCATACTCCCACCACCTCCCAAGGTCTGACATACCTTGTCACCCCATGATGTCATTATCTACGTTTTTCCCCTAGAGGTCACATCTTATTACTCTGTCAGTCCATTCCCCTTGTTCGCCCTTTAGAAGTCCCCTCACCATGGATACTCCCCAATCAACTCCTACCACGTCGCCCAAACGTATTCTTCATTCATTATCACCTGCCATCTCATGCTCTAAATGACCCGTTGGTCATTTATTACTGACTAACTTATCCATTAACCTGCTGACCTATCTCTCGTGCCAAACGGGTATCCGTTCACTCAAAACTATCTTCACCCTTCATTCCCTCATCATTTACCCTATCACCGCACCAGAGAATATTTTCCCCATTTTCCTTTCTATTATAGTCGACTGTCCAAATCCACCATCATCCCCACTAACGACTATTTGATTTTCAGGTATTTTTACAGCGATGGTGCTAAAATAAAAGAGAACAAAAGCTGAGGAAAATCCTTTCCTCCCACCCCCTGTTGACCTCGACAGGATCCCTCTAGCCGATAAAGACCATTTAATTGCAGACACCAGATGGGAGTTCAACTTCATGGACTTGCAGTCATTGCTCAAAGAGGTTTTCCTTGACCAGAGAAATGAGATTGGGCTCTGGGAGTCAAACCTTCCCCTGTATCTTTTCCCCCAGGTTCACCATTTCCCCGAATTCGTCCTCATATGCCAAGCTCACTACCTCCCCGACCAAAGAGCCATAGTTTCTTCATTAGGAGAAACTGTTTTCCTCATTATACCTGAAACCATTGACCAGATGATGTAGATACCCAGGGCTGAATCCGTCTCACCGTTCAATCTTGAAATTATCACAGAACTGTATCAGAAATTATCTTTCCCCGAAAGAGCTCAGATCTTCAAGATTTTTCTCCCATAGGCCGCTCAGCTCCCCACTACAAATCCCCCGTATCCTTCATCCCTATTCTCAGTGAAGGGAAATCAGGTCATTTCGTCGCTCTACGCCCTCCTCGGGTGTTTTTCGGATCAGTGGGTGGATGAACCCATATTGGGTTTTCTGTCCATCTTTTCCACATATGAGAAACCCACCACGCAGTTCGACTACAACACTTTCCTGGTGGAAAACATTCAGATGACATACATTTTGTGTCTCTGAAGAAGAAGCAACAACTCAGAATCAAAGGGCAGATTAGGTCTTTCATCTACAATAGTCGAGGCACCGAGGAGGAAGCAAATAGATTGCTTAAATAATTGAAGTTTTTTGCTAGCTTCATATGGCACTATGACCCCTGCGGAATAATTTTAGAGATGAGAGTTAAGAATAATAACATCCCATACGTCCACATATCCAGCCCTGAGGTAGAGACGTTTGCCAACCAGATAGAATAGGAGCCAAACACTTTGGTTGAGACAAAATAGCAGGACCCTTCGATCACTATCTCACAGACAACTATGCCACTGGCTCCTAAGGAGAAAAGGCCCAGGAAGGACACTTCACCTTCCATCACTGAATTATCATCCAAAAAGTTCCAACTACACACCAAGAGGCCAAAAACTAGTTAGGCACCCGACACGGTTGGTAAAAAGGGATTTTAATACACTACAACTATGGAGGCTGATTGGTCGCTCCTTAGCACAAGAAGCAAACAAATCATGACTACAGTATTTCCAAAGAAGCCTACAGATACTCCACCAGCCAACCATCCGAGCAAAATAGGACTGAAATTGAGTATTTTTGAGAAGTATGATCTGATCAAAAAGAAAAATTAGGTGCT
The DNA here is from genome assembly GCA_000966675.3 of Picea glauca. Classification (NCBI taxonomy): domain Eukaryota; kingdom Viridiplantae; phylum Streptophyta; class Pinopsida; order Pinales; family Pinaceae; genus Picea; species Picea glauca. Next base: position 868,024 of record JZKD02S2307343.1, read on the forward strand.
GACTAGCAACATGTACGCTCAGTTCTGGAAGTAAACATCCACTGCACAACACGGACTACTTTCTGCATTTGACACTGAGAAGGGTAGAATGCACATGGAATTTCTGCAAGCATAGGTGCCAGACGCAAAAGTAATCACCGATTACAAAAGGGAAACATTTGAATTTTAGACTAAAGATGTGCATCCAACTGATCAAATGGATCTGCACAGACAAACTGGAGAAATGGTTTTCTCCACATTGGCACATGCTTCTACTACTGCCTCCAAATTACAAGTATCTCTGAACAATGTCCAGATGCAGTTGAAGTTAGAAAAAATATCATCCTTTGCCAAGGATAATAGGATTAAGACGTTGGAAGAACTGGTCCTCAAGATCGGATATGATCCCTCGAATGTGAAAGTAGTCAAGGAGATGCTCAAAAATAAAATGTTGATATAGCATCTCTGAGGAAACAGTTGAAACTACCACCAACAAAAGATTCACAAGCAAAGTAAATAGCGGAGACAGAAGGGGAAAAAGATGAGATGTTCAAGCTCATCATGGAGCAGAATGCACAGTTGAAGGAAATGTAAGCGGAATTGGAAAAACTAGTGAAAGAGAAGGAGCAGTCAAAGCCCATGGAGGTCATTCCACTAAGCCCAGTTCCACTCACAAGAGTGAGCACAATGTCTGTAGCAGAAATTCCCTCAACAACTCCACTGACAACCCTGGAGAAGACTGTTGAACTGGCTAAATCCATGGAAGAAATGAATTTTCAAGAGACAGAGATTAGCAGACTCAAAAAGGAGATTGAGAACCTTCAGGAACTCAAGTCTTCTTACCAGACTAGCTACTCCAAGGAAAAACAAACATCAGACCATCTCAAACAGAAATTGCAACAACTTCAGAAGAAAATAGTGGCAGGCAAAACACTTGCCGAGGTCAAGGAAAGTGTCTGGATGGACATCACCAAGTCTATGAATGAAATATGGTCGATGATAGAAATAATGTTCGAGCAAAACGAGCTGGTGCAAAGAAGTCAGCAGGCTATCGAGAAGATAAGAACAAAACTAGGAGAGATGCCCACAGAAGCTGCCGAGATCATCAAATTTCTGAATTCCAAAACCAGAGAGGAACTAGAAGAATTGAAGATTGAAGATAGGATAGAGACCATCCTTGAGGTCAAGAGGGTCCTGACCAAGAGAGGACTGATGCTACAGTTGGAGGAAAAGGTCCAGACCATGGATGCAGGAATGCAAATGTTTTTCAGCAAGATCGAAGCTCTACAGAAGAAAGGCCTTCCTGGTATGAGAGTTATAAATGACAAATTAATGACGCTTTCCGATTACAAAAAGAAACTAGCCACTGTGGCTAAGGATAGCTCAAAATTCTTAGGAATATAAGGCAGTATCATGGGCAAGGCATTCCTAGGTGCTTTACAGTTCGACATCAATATACAACATGATATCCGATACATCTTCATCATCAAGCTAACTTTCGCCAAGTACACAGAGATGGATGAAGCATACCGAAGATTACCCAGTCACCTTCGATGGGAAGAGCATTGCAATATGATCGAGTAGTCGATGAGGTGTCCAAGCCTAGTCAGCTATCCAGTCAGATGAGGTCGTGTAGAGGCCTCACCAATGGTTCACCCCAGAAATCAGCATGAAGTTTCAACACGTCATCAAGCAGTTTCCTAAATTTTTGTATCTTGTTAAGTTAGTTAGCTAAATTTAGATTTTCCACGTCCTGATCTTTAATGACAAGGTCGTATGTAATTTTGATTATAAATACTTCAAACTTTGAAGTATTGAGGGTTGATCTTTATGCCCTGCAAGCTACAAGACTGTAATCCTTTTCAATAGATCTTCCATTAATACAAAGAGACGTTTTCACACGATTCTCGCGTGTTATTCATTGGTGATGTTTTCTTTTCTATGTTGAATGTTTTTCTTGCTCAGTTGTCATATTGTTTTCTAATCTAAATATTTTAAAAGTAACGCATGTTGCAGGATTTATCTTTGTATACCTTGTTTCAGACTTTGAAATATCTTAATGTTTATCTTCTGATATTACAGTGAAGAAATTCTTAAATGCTTCTTTACTTTAATTGATATTCTCACCTTTTCCGCTATTCATCATTTTACCGCTAAAAGAATCCAACGAATGCATTATCTTGCCCTGTGAAAAGAATCTTTTTCTTCTGGTTTAGATTTCTATTTTTATAACATAGACCCCATAGCCCAATGGATGCGTAAATCCCCTTCAACCAACTTAACAAAAACAACAACAAACTAGTCAATCTTATTTTATATAACTAGCCTAATATCTTAAAGTTAAAATAGAGCTAAATCATACAGAGAGATCCCTCTTTGAAACTAGTAGGGCTAGATTCTAGTTTCGAAGTGGTTGGATAAAGTTACCTCTCATAGATTTCTTCTTTCCTGACAACCTCTAGGAATTTACAGAGCGTTAACATAGTGGCGACCATACTGGGGACTGAACAAACTTTCAACCCCACGTTTTCTTTTTCCTTAGAAGAATACTTTGTTTCATAACAAATTATAAATCCAAGAAAGAATTAATGTTTAGAGGTTGTTAAAAGCTTGTACATATTGATTTTGGACTCATAAAACTAAAAATATATATATAAATTAGAAAAATCTGGCTCCTAAGAGAGTTTATACTCGATCTCACCCAGACCTAGAACCCACAATAGTGACTGATAATCCAGAATAGTTACTTAGAAATAAGACTATTACAGAAGGTTCGGGGAGTCATAGTCTCCTTCACAAGTCCTTTTCCCTCCCAAAGGAACTTGTTACCCTTCAAGATCTCGACTTTGATGCCATTTTTGAGCAAATCCTGTTTAGAACGAAATCGGATAGCTTCATAACTGAAATTGTTTTAGACCCAAAAAACCTGCAACCCAGGACCCCTAAAATACAATCTCCCACTACAAAACCTCAAACCGCTCACTCTGTGCCAGCAAACCCCTCCTCCTCCTCATCTTCTATCATCGCCCCACCTATCATCTAGGTTGTTGTCCCACCTCCTCCACCTATCATGGAAGCCAGATATGCTCCCTTAGTGTTGGCCGCACCTCTACATGCTATGCCCCAGGATTATCAAATGAGACTTCCACAATTCGATGGAACAGGGCCCTTGAGCACACAACAACACGTTGATAAAATTAATGACTATTTTGATCTGCAGGAAGTAGATGAAGCTAACGCTCAAATGAGATTGTTTGCGCAGAGATTGACCAGTGACGTAAAGAAATGGTACAAAGGTTTATGTGTTGCCTCAGTGCTCGACCTTACAACGTTTCAAAGAAGTTTTCTAGACAGATGGGAGGTAAAGAAAAATCCTCTCCAAATCTTGTCAGAATATGAAAACATCAGAAGGAATCATTGTGAGACAGTTCAAGATTACTGCACCCACTTCAATAATCTGTACAATGCAATTCCAGCCAATATTAAACCCCCACAAGGTTTAGCATTGATAAAATTCCCTGACGGTTTCGACGCTGATATGTCATATCAATTAAGGGAAATAAATGCCACCACCCTGGAGGACATGCAGAAAAGTGCAATAAGTGTGGAGGCCAACCTATTGGCTAAAAGGGCATGGAAGAGGACTGAAAGGAGAGTCACGATTAAAGAAGAACCTTCCACATCTTCTTCTAATGCCAAATTGGATTCCTTAGCTAGAGTAATGGAAAGGATGATGGAGAGACTCACTGTATCTGAAAGAAATCCTCCTAGAGAAAATCAACCTACTCCACAAATTCAGAATCCTAACTTCAGAAGGAATCCTCCTCAAATTAGGCAGAGAGATATGAGGGATCAAAGAGAACAAAGGGGTTCTAATCAACAGATTAGACCACCCCTACAGGAAAATTATGCCAATGAAGGAGGAGAGGTAATTGAAGAATTGGAGGACACACACATAAACCTCATGGGCATTCACGATAACGAAGCTATTTTCCTCACTAAGGAAGAGAAACAACTTTTTCTTCTTTCTCAAACGTAGGTGAGCAAAGAAGTTGAAGAGTCTGAACAGTAGGCATTTGAAAATTCCATTATGGAGGTACACAGGTAGTACAATTTGTGAAGTAAGAAGACATATGAAAGTTCCCCAAAAAAGGTAACCGAAACGAAGAGAGTGGTCAAAACTAAGAAATCCTCTGAGCTTTCTACCAAGAAGATCCCTAAGAAAGTTAATGTTGAAGCTCCAGCAAAAAGAAACCTCACCATTTTACAAAGATCAACGCAGACTGAGGTTTCATCAGCCAACCCACCAAATACTTCTGCCCAGAAGACTATGGTGGACAAATCAAAATTGGTGAGCCAAAGCAGAGCACCTACTCCTTTCAACCTCAAAGGGGAATTAGCCAAAGTGAAAATTCCCATTCCCCTTTCCTATTTGATGAGTAAGGATGCTTACCAATCGCAGGTGATCAAAGCGCTGAGCATTGAATCTGATATAGGCACAAAGGCCCTAACTGTTGGATCAATGAATCATTCGAACATTGTAAATCTTACCGATGATCAACCTGAACTCCTGTTTGGCCCTGAAGTTGATGGTCAGACTGACAATGGTGTTGTCGCTCATTTTTACATCAACCTTAATATACACGACTTGATTCTGCATAATGTTATGTTAGATTCAGGTGCTTCCCATAACCTGATGCCTAAAGTAGTGATAGAAAAACTGGGACTCGAGGTCACCATACCTTACAAGGAATTACACTCTTTTGACTCCAGCAAAGTCAGATGTATCGGATTGATCAAGGACTTATGTATCACTCTAGTCCAGATTCTGGAAAAAATCATGGTTATGGATGTTGTGGTCACAGACATTCCCTCGAAATATGGTATGTTGTTGTCCAGGTCTTGGGGGGGCAAGTTGAAAGGTACTTTGTAGTTGGATATGTCGTATGCCACCATCCCAGTATTCGGGCAATAGAGAAGATTGTACAAAGAAATGCTAATGAAATATATGGTCAGCAGCCAAGAAAACGCACATAACTATCCTCTGTACTTTGCACACTCTGACTTAGATTCTTTCATCCTGTATAATGACAGTGATACAGGAGAGCAAATCGCTCAGCTGGAAGAAGATACACTTGATCCGAAAGAAGGCCAAGAAATCGTTGAGGCAGAAAGAAAGAGAAACGTGATAAGTGAAGAATTGCCAGCAGATTTCTGGAGCATGGACTTCGATGGAGCTGTAAGAAAAGAAGGAGTTGGAGCAGGAGTTTGGTTGCACAATCACAAATCTAGGTATTCATAAAACCATTCTTACAAATTAAACTTTCAATGCACTAACAACATTGTCGAGTACGAAGCTCTGATGCTCGGTCTGAAACTTCTAAATAAAATTGGTGCCAAACAAATCATGGTAAGAGGCGATTCTGAATTAATTATCAAACAAATCAAAGGTGAATATGTAGCAAAACATCCCCGTCTCAGAGCTTACAGGAATGTTGTTTTGGATTCCCTTAAATGTTTCACTGAAGTTGATTTATAGTTTACGCCCAAGGGACATAATATTTTAGCAGATGGGTTAGCTACGTCAGCAGGTACGTGCAAGATACCTTTTCATTCCACTCGCCCATACACGGTGGAGGTGAAGTGCATACCAATTGTCCCAGCCAACATCATATATTGGCAGGTATTTGGGAACGATGACCAAATTGAAGATTTTCTACAATGTAAAAATGATTTCAAGTGTACAAACATAGACCTAAAAAATGAGGATGAAAATGTAAATAGATCTGATTTTGGAAATGATAGTGTGAATAAGATAGATTCAGGAGAGTTAGGTGAAGATGAGTTAGATTTTGATGGTTTGCATTTAAAAGGTAATGTTTTACCTAGGGGTTTAGTTCCTTTATAAGACCTTTTTGATTTTAATGATGTGGCTAAAAAAACAAAAATTGAAGCCAGTGGTAAAGAGGTTGAAGACGTTAACATAGGAACAGAAGAGAAGCCCAGGATAGAAAAACTTTCTAAATCCTTACCTCCTGAGTAGAAACTCAAATACATTGAACTTTTCAAGGAATATGCAGACGTGTTTGCTTGGGGTTACGAAGATTTAAAATCTTATGACACAAGCATCATACAACATAGGATCCTGATAAAAGAAGATTAAAAACCTTTCAGAAAGAAGCTTAGGAGAATCAATCCCAAGTTACTTCCCCTGATAGAAAAATAAATCAAAAATATGTAAAAATGCTAAAGTCATAGTTCCCCTACGATTTTCCAAATGGGTTTCAAATCTAGTCCCAACCCGAAAGAAGTCTAGGGAAATCAGGATTTTCATTGATTTTCGTAACCTGAACAAAGTTTCTCTAAAGGACAACTACCCATTGCCAAAAATGGACCACATATTACAAAAGGTAGTTGGATCTAGCCGAATCTCCTTACTAGATGGTTTCTCGGGCTATAACCAGGTTTTCGTTCACCCAGGTGACCAAGAGAAAACAACCTTCAAAACACCTTGGGGCATGTTCATGTACGTGAAAATGCCTTTTGGGTTGATGAACGTTGGGGCCACTTTCCAAAGAGTGATGTATCTCGCTTTTGTGGAAGAACTTGGAAAATTTATTTTCGTTTATATGGACGATGTAACTATGTTTTCCCAATCTGATGACGAGCACTTAAGACATCTCAGACGAGTATTTGAGAAATCCAGGAAATTTGGGATTTCTTTGACTCCTAAGAAAAGTCTTTTCGGACTAGAGGAAGGTAAACTATTGGGGCACATAATCTCTTGTTTGAAGGTAAGGAAGGTTTGAAGGTATGTAATCATATACACCATGTCTATTACAAAATTACAAATCATATTTGGATGATGAAATTCATGAGCGATTTTGGTTAAGGTACATGTTGGGTACATGAGTTGGCACATACATGAGGTGTATAGTTGATGATGTTGGTACATATTGATGGGTCATAGTTGATGATTAGTTGACACAATATTGGTACATAATTGGTACATGGTTGGATGAACTTGTTTATGGTACAGGTTGATTACAGGTTGTTTGGTAGAGGTTGGTGCATGGTTGATGCACTTGTTTATGGTACAGGTTGATTACAGGTTGAGGTACAGGTTGATGCATGGTTCAAGTTTATTGGTACAGGTTTACAGTGGTATATCTCACATTGATAGTGTGACAGTGGTTCCATCATTCCACTTCTACTTCAGGTCAGTTGGATGAGGCAAGGACAAGTGGTTGTAGCCACCTTCTGGTTGTAACCGAAGAACATAGGGGTTTGTAGCCTCTTTCTGGTTGTAGCCAGAGAATAGGGGAGTTGGAGCTTACTTCAGGTTGTAGCCCGAGAAATAAGGGGGTTGGAGCCTCCTTCCAGTTGCAACTGGAAAACAAAGGAAGTTGGTGCTTCCAATGAATGTAATTATTCAATACATATAAGAAAAATCATTATGTGGTTTTCTCCTGCTTTGGGTTTCCACGTAAAACATTGGTATATCGTGTATGTGTATGATTGTTCATTTGTTCATTACTTATTTACTCTACAGTTATTGGATGATAATGCTACATTAATATAACATTTGGAATATATGGTTAACAATGATTAAATTGTTTTATTACTGATTCACCCCCCCTCTCAGTAATCCAACAATTGGTATCAGAGCAGGTTCCTTCAGAAATCAATTTAACCACTAAAAGGTAGATCATGGAGAGAAACAACTTGTATAAAAATGGAATACCATAGTTCAATGGACAGAAGTATGCATTTTGGAGAATAAGGATGAAAACATATATACAGGCACGTGGATTTGAAATTTGGCAATCAATTGTAGATGGATACACAACACCAGCAGTTCCACCAATAAATGACAAAGCAGTGAAACTCGGTCACAATAATTCCAAAGCCAAAAATGCACTTATGAATGGTCTTAGTGAAACGGTATTCGCCAAAGTTTCACATTGTAAATCCGCTAAAGAGATTTGGTACAAACTTCAAAATATTTATGAAGGAGATTCAAAAGTCAAAGTAACAAAGATTCAAACTTACAGAGGTTAGTTCAAACAACTTAAGATGAAGGAAGATGATAATATTGCGGCTTAATTTTTAGTAGTTGATGAAACAATAAATGAAATCATAGGATTTGGAGAAGAAATCAAAGAATCTGTAATTGATCAAAAAGTACTAAGATCTCTTCCTTATGAGATTTGACCCTAAGATATCAGCACTAGAAAAAATATCAGATCTAAACTCAATAAGCATGGATGAATTACATGGAATCTTCACAGCATATGAAATGACGAATGAATAGGAAAATCCAGATATCAAAGAAGAAGTCTTCAAAGCATCCAAAAATTCAAAGAAAAAGGAAAGAAAAAAAGAAGAACATAGCAGCAGCAGTAACATCTCAGAAGATGATGAATAAGTGGCCAACTTGTTCAAAATACTGAACAAGGGAATCGATGGTAGGAATAGAGGTAAGCTTCCTTTAATTTGTTTTAATTGTGATGGTATTGGTCATTTTATTAACAAGTGTACTTATAAGAAAAAGAGAAATGATGAAGGTTACTCAAAAGGAAAACAAACATATAAAGGCAAAAGAACCACAAGGAAAATTTTCAATAAAATCGTATGCACCAAAGAAGATATCTCATCATCAGATAAAGATGAAGTCAGTGATAGTGAGATAGAAAGAGTTCTATTCATGGAAGCAAAAGACTTTGATAAAGAAGACTCTGAAGAAGAATATGAAGAAGGCGAAGAAGAATATGAAGAAGTCGAAGAAGAAATTGAAGAGGCAGAAGTTGACTACTGAGAGGAATTAATGTGTGCCATAGAAGTTATCAGAAGAGAAAAGAAGAAAAACAAGAAACTACAAGAAGAACTAGACAAGAAAGAAGACACTCAAGAACTAGAACAAATTATCACAAATTCGAAGGTTCAAATAGAAGAAGATAAAAGAATTGAAGAAGCACTCAAAGAACAACTAGAAGAAAAAGACAATATCATTGGAAATTTGGAAGCAAAGATTGTCACATTAAGAAAGGATCTTCAAAAGAAAATTGTGTATAACAACTCAAAATTTTTGGATGACATTATCGATAGTCAAAAATCTCATCATGACAAGTTGGGACTTGGATACAATCAGACAGAAAAAGGATCAAGCACCAAAACAACAGAGCAAGAAACATATCCAAAAATATATGCATAAACAATCAAGGGGGATAGGAAGATATAAAAAGAAGATTAAAGGGATACTCCTCCACTGAGAAGATTCAGATTTCAGAATCAACAACCGATAGATATGCCTCGGGAAGAAGAATAATTTATAAGAGTACCTCCTTTCAGAAGATCTTCAACTCCCAGGTATCAAACTATATTTTTTGTTTTATGTTATGCATGTAATAATTTTGGACATAAAGTTGTGAATTTCAGAGCTAACAACAGGGAAACAAATAACTTTGAAAGTCATACACAAAGGGGTTATCCAAGAAGGCCTAGTGAAACATAGATAAGAAGTTACAACAGGTTTTAATCTTTGATCACTGAAGTGGAATGTTACAAATGTAATAATTTTGGAAACATGGCCAAAGATTGCAGAATGACAGTCCCTCCTAGAGAACTGCAACAGAATAACAATAGTCACATACAAGAACCTCAGAAAAGGACATGGATAAGAAAGTAGGATCAATATAGAAATGAAGAATGCACACTCTCTCTACAAGATAAGAAGAAGAAACGTGGTTGGTATGTTAACAGTGGTTGTTAAAAACACATGATAGGTGATAGAGATAGGTTTCTTACATTACAAAAGGAAAGAGATGGATCAGTCTCCTTAGGTAATGATGATTCAGGTAAAATCATTGGAAAAGGCACAATCAGAATTGGGAACAAGAATACCAAGGAAGAAAATGTTCTACTAGTAGAAGATATGAAACATAATATTCTAAGTATGAGTCAAATGTGTGACCAAGGTCATAAAGTTACTTTCAATTCACAAAATTGAGAGATAAGAAAAGAAGGTTCAGGAAATTGATTGCTACAGTTGCAAGAACTTCAAGCAACATATATGTATTAAGTGAAATTGGAAATGAAAAGTGTTGTCTAGGAAAGGAAGATGAAAGTTGGCTATGGCACAAAATAATGGGTCACATACATTTTGATAACCTTGTCAAAATCAGCAGAATACAAGGAGTCAGAGAAAAACCTTGGATCATGAAACCAACAAACACTTTATGCAAGCATTGTCAACAAGGAAAGCAAACAAAGACCAGGTTCAAATCAAAGGAATATTCAACGACAAGACCACTGGAAAGTGTGCATACTGATCTAGTTGGAGAAAATACAACAAATGGTTTAAAAGGTGAGAAATAATTTATGTTATTAGTTGATGATTATACAAGAATGACTGCAGTTTGCTTTCTCAAGAATAAGTCAGAAGATTTTGAAAACATCAAGATCTACAATGAAATGGTTGAAAATGAAATGGATTCAAAAATCAAATGCTTGATATTTGATAATGGAGGAGAGTTCACTTCAAAGTAATTTATGGACTATTGCAACATTCATGGAATAAAAAGGCAATTCTCTGTTGCTAGGACACCTCAACATAATGGAGTTGTTGAAAGAAAGAACATGACAATACAGGAAATGGATCGAACAATGCTAATGGATTCCAAATTGACAGATATATTTTGGACATAGGTAGTGCATACAACAGTTCACATTCAAAACAGAGTAATGCTCAGAAACAACATAGACAAAACTCCCTACGAGCTATGGAAAGGAAGACCAACAAATGTGAAACACTTCAGAGTTTTTGGAAGCAAATGTTACATCAAAAGAGAAGATGCCAAATGGAAAAGTTTGACTCTTGTGTGGACAAACGAGTACATGTTGGTTACTCAAGTACAAGGAAATCATACAAGTGTTACAATATGAGATTGAACAAATTTGTAGAAAGCATCAACGTAACAATTGATGAAACATGAAGACTAGAATCAAAGGAAGAAGAAAATGAATCAATAGAAAATATTTTCGAAGAAGAAGCTGAAGATGAAAATGAAGTAGAAGATAAAGATGAAGAGAATCCAACAGAATCAAAAGAGCAATTTCAGAAAGTGCCTCCAAAGACACTTAGCAGACGAGTACAGAAGAATCATCCTTCAAATCAGATTATCAAAAACAAAGACGCAGGAGTTGAGACTAGAAGAAAAGTTCGTTCACCAGAACAAACACACCTAGCACTCACATCTATGATTGAACCAACCTATTTTGAAGAGGCCAGCAAGGATGAATTTAAGAACAAGGCCAAGGATAAATAATTGGATCAAATAGAGAAAAACGACACTTGGGAATTGGTTCCAAGACCAAAGGATAAGAATGTAATCGTCACAAAGTGGGTATATAGGAATAAATTGAACAAAGATGGACAGGTTACAAGGAACAAAGCTAGATTGGTGTGTAAAGGATATGAATGGGTTGAAGGAATCGACTTTGAAGAGGCATTTTCCCCAGTTTCCATAATGAAGAAATCTGATTGCTTTTATCTTATGCATGGTATGGTATAAAATAGGCTCCTAGAGCATGGTACTCTAGACTGGATAAATATCTATTGCATGCAAGATTCAGAAAAGGAAGTGCAGACAACAACCTCTACATCAAGGTAATTCAAGGTAATATTTTATTAATTGAAGTTTATGTTGATGATATTATTTTTGGTAGTGATGATGACAGGTTAAGCCATAAATTTGAAAAGGATATGCAGAATGAATTGGAAATTTCATTACTTGAAGAACTATCCTTCTTTTTGAGACTTCAGATACATCAAAGAAAGCAAGGAATTTTTATTTCTCAAACCAAGTATATCAGAGAAATGCTAAAGAGGTTCAGAATGGAAGATTGAAAATTAGTTATCACTCCCATGCAAACCAGTTGCAAGTTAAGAAAATATGATGATTCAAACTCTATAGATCATAATAAATACAGGTCAATGATTGGCAGCCTACTATATGTGACAACATCTAGACCAGACGTAATGCAGGCAGTTGGACAAGTGGCACAATTTCAAACACCACCAAAGGAATCACATGTATTAGTAGTGAAGAGAATTTTCATATATCTCAAAGGAACAAAAGAGTTTGGATTATGGTATCCAAAATGAAAGGATCTATCTCGTATTCCCTACACAGATGCAGATTGGGCATGTTGTATTGATGACCGATGAAGCACCAGTGGAGCAGCATTCTACTTGGGTGAGTGTTTAGTATCATGGCTAAGAAAGAAAAAATCATAAATATCTCTTGCTACAGTCGAGGCGGAGTATATTGCAACAGCATCATGGTGTACATAGGTTCTTTGGATGAAACAAACTTTGACAGATATACAAGTTGAGTATGATGAGCCCATTCCAATATATTGTGATAATACAAGTGTCATTGGAATATCAAAGAACTCGGTGATGCACTCCAAGATGAAGGACATTCCAATCAATTATCACCTTCTACGAGAACAGGTTGCAGAAAAGAACATCAAAGTTGAGTATGTGGGCACAAAAGAAAAAGTGGCAGACATCTTTACAAAACGACTTCCATGGGAAGCCTTTGAGAATATTCTTAGAGACTTGGATTTATTTCTACTCCAAAATGAATGCTTTTGAATTTTTATCTTATATGTCTTATATGGACACAAGGAAGAACCATAAAGAGGACAGTTCAGTCAGGGGGAGCAACCACGGATGGAAAGATACCTTTTCCATTGAAGAGAAAGGGGGAGAGATTCATCAAATGTAGAGGACAGAGGCATGGTTCCAGGGGATCAATGGTCACAGAGATGCAGAGGACAGAGGCATGTTTTCAGGGGGAGTGTTAGCACTCTTTAAATTTTGTCCGTCTGAATAAAAAAATGACAGAGGTAACTGTTTCAACCATCCTTAGAGTTGAGGCACTAGCCTGCTCAACTCAGAGAGGGCTCTCTCATGTCACTTGATATTCCTTTAGAAATTGGTGGCTAGATTTGGTTTGTTTTGGGGGGTTTTAATAAAGTTGCTGGCAAGGAAGGGGAGGAACACTTTGGGCTATGGAGTCAAAATTATAAAATTGAATGAAAACATTGACTGGCCTGTAGAACTCTCCAAAGGATGAAGGCTAAATGAGGCAATGTATCTGAGTTATAACTTGAATTTAATTAGAGTGGTAAGAGAAAAGAGAAACAGATAACTGCATCAGAGCATTATGGAAATGAATTCTGAATTAGCTAAGAAGAAACATACACAGTTTAAATTGCTTAAGCCAAGAGAATCAAATGATGAATTATGGGCCTTTAACTCTCCAATTTAAACAAAAGAAAAATGTATATGGAATAAAAGATCAAAGGAAACACATACAATGAGGGAATACAAAGCTCATATCACCGCCATTAGAATCTTTTCATAGAGACTTCAAAGCTGTTATATATGTATTCAATTCAGCCCTAGAAAATTACAATGAAGTTTAGAACAACTAGAATTGTGCCCTTTCACTTTTTCCCTCCCTTAATACACTCAAAAACTCTAACACTTATACAATTTGAGTTCCTTCAATGTGCAACCAATTACAATAACTGAAATGAATTGTTTCATATTCTACAATGATTACAAATGACAGTTTTCAGAAAAAACGTCTCATGATCCCTACAGATTCCTCTGACGCTCCAGCTCCTTCCTCCACCACGTTCTATTTGAAATGTCACTTACACTCTTTCAAATATGATTTCATTTATCCATATTCTCATTAAATATTTGGGAATAATATATTTGAAATAAAAATAATTCCCAAATATTTTTCTATCCTATAGAATTAAATTTCCATAATTTAATTCATGCCCATGGTTTTTTAAAACCATGTCTTGTTTGCCCAATTCACCATTCCACTGTAAAAAACATTTATTGTGTTATGTTTTTCCAATTTACGGTTTCACTGTGAAAAAACATTTACTATGTTTTTTCCAATTTACTGTCTTTGGTAAAATACCTTTTATCTTCTTCTTTTACTCCTGTAAATCTTTGGATAAAGAATTATCCAAGTCTTCCTTTACGTGCATATTCTCATTTAAATATTTTTCATGGAAATAAACATTAATTTCTTGAATCTTGCCTCCGTAAAACATTTTCACCGTGAGGAGGAATTTCATTTATTAGAAATTTCATATTTGTTGTTGAAATGCACTCCTGGAAAAATGTCGCACATTAAACATATGATAAATGGTGCATTTATTACATTGGGCCTTGGCTAGAGTGGTTTAATCCAAACTGATTTTACCTCTGATGTGCTCCACGTAAAAACACGTGTCCACCAAATAAACCATGGTAGTTTTCCCCAACCTGCCTTCACATAATTAACCTCCTCGTTACTTTAATGCCCGATATGTATGTGCGCTCTCCATCCAACCTTTGACTTTTCCACATTATAAATTGAGATTCGTGCCCATGATTTGAAGTGATTCCATAAATTAAATATTGGATTAAATACTAATATAAATATAAAAATATTTATATTAATAATAAAAAAAAACATTTTTTCTATTTTCGAAGGACTTTGGGCATATGAGGCTTAACACATGACTTTGTGGATAGGATAAGGGTGCTTAATAAAAGGCATATTTTTTTATTTTCAACGGGAATACGAAAATAAGGGTAAAAACGAATGAAGTGATGGAACTAAGGGATTTAGATAAGAAATAAGGCTAGGTATAAGCTTGGGATATTTTCCAACTTTTGACTTGTGGAGTACATGACTGTTTTGGATGATCCATTGGGTGAAGGATTTAGGTGATGGGAGTTTGACAGAGCTGGTGAAAAATTTAGAAAAACTAAGTGGAACAATAACAAAAGGACAATATGCATTGGGAAAAACATTAATGCAAATTAGTAGGTGATCTATGGTCCACCGAGCCTCATCAACTTTTGATATTGGGGGTTGGAAAAAATGGTTTTAGGTAGACCTCTTTTTTCCCCGATGTGCCTCTGAGGGTGCCACACATCCATGAATGAAACCACGATAGTTTTCCCCGACTCGCCTTCACATAATTAAACTCATCGCCCGATATGTGCCTTAGTCATTGATCTGGGCCATTTCAAGATCTATGGTCTCCCAGGTCCTACCTTTCGCGCCTCCACCATATTTGTCCATTTGCCTCCATACTATCATGCTTCCATAGAAATGTATCTCTTCGCTAAATTTCTGAGACTTGGATCCTATCTGAATATTGTTATGGTGATAACATAGGCTCCAACTGGGTATGCTATCCTCCCTGCGAGGTAGCAAAGAACTGTAGACCCAGTGCCTCATCCATTGCGATGCTCCAAAAACATGTGTGTGTACCTTTCTCTGACCTATCACCAGTGTCTATTGAAAATCAAACTCTGTACACTGCTCTCAACTGGATACTGAACACTGAATACACCGCTAAAATCTGACTGTACACACTACTGGAAATCCAAACTGAAAAAAAATGCTTGACCAACAAGATTATTTGCACACTCCTATCTACTCTAAAAATTCTGAAATGAATACTCAATCAAGTGATGCTAAAGTGCCAATGCAACCAATCAAGCAATTGGCTTCCCGATTTTTCTTTGATCACATCTTTCTTAAGCAGGCAGACAAATGTAAAATATGGCAGCTAAAAGCAAAAATTGAATCCAAATTCTGAGCTTATGAATGAAACAAAATCCTCCCTTAATGATGACTGTAACAGGATGGCCATAGGATCTTGAAAACCATGAAAAATAATTTTTTCTTGATGAACAAAAATAGGAAGACAAGCCTCATTCATAAGTTTTTGTTGCTTTTGCTCTATTTCTTCAGTTCTGAGAACATTTTCAAATGGAATGGCAGCAATAGGTTTGTCTACTTTCCCATGAATCTCAACAAATAAATTCATACATTCAAATATGATAGCCATATTATGTGCATCAAAGCTATCCTCTTGTTTATCAAACAATTATGATTTGGTTTTATTAAACTTCTGGAAATTTGCTTGAGGACTGTCTTTTTGACTTTCAAATGAATGAATGGAAATAAGTTCCTGCTCATAATATTCTTGTGAATGTGAAAAGATAACATCATGAACTATTTCACAGTCTAGAGTTCCCATGGATGTATTTCCAAAACCATGATTTTCGAATGAATCAAATAAAACAACTACTTCTTCATTATCTTTCTGTATTTCTGATTGAAAAATGGCATATGTTGTTGTGTTGCTTTCCTGAAACTCTATTTCATTTGTTTGTTCATTGCTGGAAGTTTCCATAGATGCAATTTCAGAATCCTCATCCATGTTTAGGCCATTTAGAATTTGAGCAACCATATCATTCATAAGGGGAGAAAGACAACCTTGAAACACTTTGTCTTGTTGAAAACCTTGAATATCTTTATCAAGTTCAGGGGAAGGAAAATAACTTTCAGAAACAATTTCTTGATCAGCTTCACCTTCAACCAAAGGAGGGGATACTATTTGTTGTTGGGCTGAATATTCATAAAGGGATTCTATGATTTCATCATTCATACACTCTTCATCGCCAAAAACATTTTCAAGGTACTTTATGAAATGTTCACAAAATTCACAACAATCTTCAAACACCAAGGATGAAGGATTAGATTTTCCGTAATGCTTAAAGAAAACTATATGGAAATATTTAAGAGAGTATAAGTTGCCTGATTTTAAACCTTCATACCATAATCTTGCTTCCCCCTTCAAAGTAGCCATAAACATTTTTATCAAACAATCCTCATGAAATTGAACCCCCAACTTACATATGTGCATGTGAAATCTAATCAAGTGCAAGCCAACATCATTTCCTTTCCCATCTTCGAATTTAGGCAAATATTTTTGCCAATTTATGTGAGGAATACGATTTGGAAAGTGTGGAATACAATATCAATTCATTGGATCATACCTTGTAGATATTGAACTCATCTTCGGACAATGGAGTCGCCAATGATGTTTTGGAAGTTGGATTATGCATTGAGAGTGGAGTCGCTAGTGAAAATTTAAATTTTTGGATTCTTCTACCAGTGGAATCATCTTCAAACTGATTTTTTGATGTGTGGATTCTCCAAAGTAGGGATACAGCCAATATGTGTCTAAGTGTATTCTTCTCTCAGACCTTTTAACTCAACCATGTCATTCTTTCCCAGGGAAATTTTTTCAATTTCGTCCCCGGCAACGATGCCAAAATGTTAGCACTCTGTAAATTTTCTCTGGCTGAATAGAAAAACAACAGAGGTAAGTCTTTCAACCAGCTTTAGAGCTGAGGCACTAGCCTGCTCAACTCAGAGAGGGCTCTCTCATGTCACTTGATATTCCTTTAGAAATTGGTGGCTAAATTTGGTTTTTTTTGGGGGGGGTTAATAAAGTTGTTGGCAAGGAAGGGGAGGAACACTTTGGGCTATGGAGTCAAAATTCTCAAATTGAATGAAAACATTGATTGGTTGTAGAACTCTCTAGAGGATAAAGGATAATTGAGGCAATGACTTTGATTTATAACTTGAATTTAATTAGAGTGGTAAGAGGAAAGAGAAACATATAACTACATCAAAGCATTATGAAAATGAATTTTGAACTAGCTAAGAAGAAACATACACAATTTAAATTGCTTAAGCCAAGAGCATCAAATGATGAATTCTGGGCCTTTAACTCTCCAATTTAAACAAATAAAAATGTATATGGCATAAAATATCATAGGAAACACATACAATGAGGGAATACAAAGTTCATATCACCACCATTAGAATCTTTTCATAGAGACTTCAAAGCTGATGCATATGTATTCAATTCAGCCCCGGAAAATTACAATGAAGTTCAGAACAAACAGAACTATGACCTTGCACTTGTTCCCACCCTTCATACACTCAAAAACTCTAACACTTATACAATTCGAGTTCCTTCAGTGTGCAACCGGTTACAATAACTGAAATGAAACGTTTCAGCTTCTACAATGATTACAAATGACAGTTTTCAGAAAAAACATCTCATGATCCCTGCAGATTCCTCTGACGCTCCAGCTCCTTCCTCTGCCACGTTCTCTTTGAAATGTCACTTATACTCTTTCAAATATGATTTCATTTATCCATATTCTCATTAAATATTTGGGAATAATATATTTAAAATAAAAATAATTCCCAAATATTTTTCTATCCTCTAGAATTAAATTTCCATAATTTAATTCATGCCCGTGGTTTTTTAAAACCATGTCTTGTTTGCCCAATTCACCATTCCACTATAAAACACATTTATTGTTATCATTTCACATGAAAAACATTTATTGTGTTATGTTTTTCCAATTTACGGTTTCACTGTGAAAAAACATTTAGTGTGTTTTTTCCAATTTACTGTCTGTGGTAAAATACCTTTTATGTTGTTCTTTTACTCCTATAAATCTTTGGGTAAATAATTATCCAAGTCTTCCTTCACGTGCATCTTCCCATTTAATTCGTTTTCATGGAAATAAACATTAATTTCTTTAATCTTGCCTTCGTAAAACATTTTCACCGTGAGGAGGAATTTCATTTATTAGAAATTTCATATTTGTTGTTGAAATGCACTCCTGAAAAATGCACATCCTTCGTTGGAGTGGTTTAATCGAAATTGTTTTTAGGTCCGATGTGCTCCACGTAAAAACATGTGTCCACCAAATAAACTGTTAAGCCCTAATATTGGCTCATTACCCCTTAATTGGGGCATATTAGATTAGTAATGCTATTTTATTTATGTAGGCTTTAGGCCTTAGTTGTAATTTAGATTAGTAATGTTATTTTAATTATGTCGGCTTTAGGCCATTATTTGTAATTATACCTCCTAGTCTCCTATATATACCAAGGAGACATTTTCATTTTGAA